>JAODAL010056815.1:0-23062 GCA_025379985.1 Phyllomedusa bahiana
TCAAGGGTATGCTTTAAATTTTTTGGGGCATTTTGCTTTGAAATGCACTAACTACGGTCCATTAAAAAAAAAATGTTTTTCTAACAAATTTTGTTCTTCACAATTGCCAAAGGGGCTCAAGGGCTCTTTGAATTTTTGGGGGCATTTTGCTTTGAAATGCAGTAAATACTACAGGTCCTATTATAAAAAAAAATTTTTTGTTTCTAACAGACATTTGTTTTTCACAATTGTCAAAGTCCTCAAGGTGATGGTGCTGTCAAAACAGAAATAGGTGGGACACTTTTAAGGGACACAATTGCAAAAGACTTTTTTTGCAAAAACTTTAAACTAAAAATAAATCCCTTTTTTGACAACCCTTTTAAAAACAATTAAAAAAAAGAAACAAAGACAAGTGGGATTCCACCTATTTAAAAAATGTTTTTCAGAATAAACACTAAAAAACTTGCTGTACAAAAAAGCTGAAAAAAAAATTCTTTTAAATTGTACAAGGAGGTACGGGAAAACTTGACCAAAGTAGGTTTTTCCCCCCAAAGGGCATGGGGTAGGAGCAAAGACAGAAACAAATACAGAGACAATTTCCTCCACACGTTTAGTAAAAAAGAAAAAATGCCAAGAAAAAGGGCACCTGGTGGAACAGAGCGTAACCACCAGTTTTTCCAAATGAAGCCAATTGGCCCGCACTCATACGGAGGGGCAAGCGCTACCCAGGGCGGGGGAAATATTGTCCAGTGAAACTAAAAAAGGTGGTTGAAAGACTCCTTTCCGGCACTTTTAATCTGTGGGGTCAGACAGGTTTTTAATGGTCATTTGCGTAAGGACAGATAAAGTTAATGTCCAGTTCAAAAAAAAAGGTGGTTAAAGACCCTTTTTTCCCGGGAATTTTTTAAATTGGGTCAACAGTTTAAGGCATTTGCGGGCGGACAGTATATCAATGTCCATTCAACTAAAAGGGGTTGAAAGACCCCCCTTTTTTTCCGCACTTTAAAATGTGGGGGTCATGTTAGGATTTGGGGCTATGCTTTGCCCAGCAGGTAAGCAATGCCAGTAACTAAAAGGTGGGAAAAACCCTTTTTTTCCCGGCCTTTTTAAAATTTGGGGTCATGAGGGTTTTTGGGGGGTCATGCGGGCCCAGGACAGATATCAATGTCCAGTGAAAATAAAATGGTGGATGAAAGACTCCTTTTTCCGGCACTTTTTAATCTGGGGGTCATGCAGGTTTGGGGCTCATGCTGTGGACCAGGACAGGTATAGTCAATGTCCAGTTCAACTAAAATGTTGGTTGAAAGAATCCTATTTCCGGCACTTTTTAATCTGGGGGTCATACAGGTTTGGGGCTCATGCTGTGGCCCAGGACAGGTAGAGTCAATGACCAGTGAAACTAAAATGGTGGTTGAAAGACTCCTTTTCCCGGCACTTTGAATCTGGCGGTCATGCAGGTTTGGGGCTCATGCTGTGGCCCAGGACAGGTATAGTCAATGTACCAGTAAACTAAAATGGTGGTTGAAAGACTCCTATTTCCGGCACTTTTTAATCTGGGGGTCATGCAGGTTTGGGGCTCATGCTGTGGCCAGGACAGGTATAGTCAATGTCCAGTGAAACTAAATGGTGGTTGAAAGACTCCTTTTCCCGGCACTTTTGAATCTGGGGGTCATGCAGGTTTGGGGCTCATGCTGTGGCCCAGGACAGGTATAGTCAATGTCCAGTTCAACTAAAATGGTGGTTGAAAGACTCCTTTTTCCGGCACTTTTAAATCTGGGGGTCATGCAGGTTTGGGGCTCATGCTGCGTTTCAGGACAGGGATATTCAATGTCCAGTTCAAGTAAGATGATGGTTCAAATCATATTGCCTTCTGGCACTGTCTAATTTGTGGGTGATGCAGGTTTAAGGGTCATGCTGTGGTACAAGACAGGGATAGTGAATGTTGTGTGTTTTTTTTTTCTGTGGCTTTTATAACCTAAGTGTGTTGCCTAAGATGTAGCACGTATCCATTTGACTGTTGTGGATGTTAATTCCAGCTTCTCCAGCCCTGTTTGGGTGTAAGAATGAAGGTGTTGTTGCTCTCCCATAGACTTTAATGGTCATCAATCATAATCTACTATCGACTATCGACTATCTTGTTGATGATGGTCGACTATCGACCATCGACCGATGTCGATGGCCAACGTAATCGCACAACACTAGAAATGAGCTAAAATACAATATACAACCACTACAATTATTCAACAATGTTTAGTAAGTAACAAATTAGAGATGAACATTGAAGCAAACAACTAATTGAAGGGGGTTCTGAAAGCTAGATCCTCAACAATCTAAAATAAATGGCCTGTCTTAAAAGGGTTTTATCGCTACAAAGATCATGTCTCAGATTATGGGGACAGTAAAAATAAGCACTTTTGTAATTGGGTTGCATTACCTCTGTCACTTGGTTTAGCAGATATGAGCTTTTCTGTAAATCTGTGTTCTATTTCTGCTGTTGCTGGTCGGACACGCCCCCTGGACGTTTCCCACCCCCTAGACACGCCCCCTACACTGTGATTGGCTGGCTGACATTTCATTCAGCCTGTGAGGATACGCCCTTAGACAGGAAATGCCCCGGCCACGCCCCCTGTGCTGTGATTGGCTGCCTGCACACTCTGTGTTTACTCCCTCTGAGCTCTGAGGGCTTTTGCCAAGAGGTTGATTCACCTCCTCACAGGTCCAGTCCTTAAGCTGCTACTTTGAAAATAGGGCGTTCTGTTCCTCAGATCCAATGCAAGCCCGGCCTCCTTATGATGTCATCGCATGCTCATTCCGAGGTTGAATACTTATCCTTCAGCCTCTGTATCATGAACTCCTCTGTAGTGTATAACATAAGGATTCAAAACAGTGTTTGTACAAGCTGTATGTGTAGTGTAGTGCTTAGCTGATAAGCTCTACAAGAGCGAGGTTAGGCGCTCAAGCCCCATCAGTTTTTTTTTTTATTTTCTTCTATAAATTGTACACATATGTAAAGATATGAAAATATATGTGTAGACATCTATAATTTTATTTATATACACACACAAAGCTCCCCTATATAGTGTCCCATCCTCACAGTAGTCACACAAAGCACTTCCAACATACGTGATACAATGCATTACTGGGGGATGAGACATGATATAGGGGAGCTATGTATGTGTATATATATCAATATAGAGATTGACATATATATTTTAGGTCTCTCTACATATGTGTAGAATTTAGGGGAGAAAAAAATATTCTGTGAGGGACTAGAACTCTAAACCCCTGCATTGTAAGAGCAAAGCCCTACCACTACACTACCAGCCCAAGTTAATTACAGGTTGAGCAGGATCTTCTCTCAAAGCTGATTGCTTCTCCTCCCCGTTGTTTTCACTCACATATCACTGACAGCAAGCAGAGATCTTTACATGAAGCTGACATTTGTCCTTGTAGTTGAGTAAAGATCTCTGCCTGTTGTCAGTACAATTTGGGTGAACACCACTAGAACAGAAATAAAAGCTGCTGGCTTTCAGTGTAATTTGTGTGTAAACTAAGAGATATAACAGGTGTTTGCTGTCAGTGAACGTTGAGTGACAGAGTTGACAGCTTTACTTGGGTGATAGCTGCTTTTTTTTACACTTATTTAATGACATGCATTTAGGAAAGTTCCCAACTTACTATTTCTAAGCATCCTAAGTCGACATTACATGTTGGCAAAACCCCTTTAAGTCACAGATCCCCTCATATAACACAGTATTATAGAGTCTCCCGCCTGTTAACAGGGGGAGAGGAGGAGGCGGAGGGCAGTTTGCATTGCTCCATATAAAACAGTAACACAGACTGCAGCCTGGTAACAGAGGGGAAGGGGGAGGGCAGTGTACACTCCTCACATGTCTCATCAGTTCAGGCTGTGTGTATAACTGCATATAGCACAGCAGGGAGCTTGTGGAGCCTGAAGGCTACAGACATAAGAAGCATGCAAGAGGCTACAGAGCTGTTATATCCAGACAACCTTCTGCATCCCTTGCTTCATACAAAATGCTGATGTCGCAGTTCTTCAGTAAGGGGAGACACGCCTCCTGGGAGGAGAGACACGCCTGCTGGGAGGAGAGACACACCTCCTAGGAGGAGAGACACGCCTGCTGAGAGGAGAGATGCCTGCTGAGAGGAGAGACGCCTGCTGAGAGGCGAGATGCCTGCTGAGAGGCGAGACGCCTGCTGAGAGGAGAGACTCACCCCTGGATTTCAAACTCAATCTCAGAGAATTAGCTGAAGAGCACGAACAGTTCAAACGATAAACTCCTTTAAGCATAGGCCGTCAGCTGTAGCATTAGCTCTTATGGGTCAATTCCATTGTGGGTTTTTGCAGCAGAATTGTAGAATAAAAAAAAAGTCAAAGCACATCAAAAAAAATAGTGTACAACCATTCATACATGTCGACCCTTGTGCCTTGCACTTCCCCTTAGCTACTTCCTGACCGGGTCGTTTACCCCGCTTCATAATCAGGGATATTTTAATTTTCTTCTCTTAGTAAATGTGAGTTGGAATGCTATAACACTTTCTACAGCTCCGTTTTTCTACCATTTTTTTTCCTTTCATTTGTGATGTAGAAGGCTTTAGTTTTCTGTAATGTTTATATTAAGATTTTTAAAAATACAATATCAGAGAAAAGGGTAATTTTTTTACATTTTTTTAAACTTATTTTTTCCCAGCAAAAACTACCACTAAAATAAAAATTTTATTGTGTCATTTTTTGGTTACAGATGTTCTTATATAGGTGATATATAGTTTTAGGTCTTATGGAGTTAATAGTAGTATTGATTTTTGTATTTATTTATTTTTTTTTCTTTATTTATTTTACATGTTGGTCAGGAAAAAAACTCTGGGGGCATTTTTACTTAAATTTGTTTGTTGTTGCTGATTTTCTCTGTAGCTGATTTATTGGCCCCATTTACAGGGAAATACAGCCTCCTGACCTTCGAGATCTTTATTTGTGAAGGTCCAACAAAGCTAGGTACAGTCAGATTTTTAGTGGATTGAAAATACAGAATCTGATGAAAACCATCCAACCCAAATCCAGTGCTGTGTAGATGTTGCCTAACTCAGATGTAAACCAAGCCTAAGACCTTCACTTTTTATAATGCAGTAGATCAGTTTTGCCTAAAGTGTTACTTTGTTACTACCCACGTGTCTGAATTAGTTTGCAAAATAAACTGATTCAAATATTAACAATTTACAACGATTGTTAAAAGTTACATTTTGGGCGACATGTATGAAGGAAGGTGAAATTCAAAGTGAATTGTCGAGTCTCGTTTTCAGTGTATAATGCGTCTGAATGTATGAAAGTGGTTTTTGTGCTCATAAATGGTGTGTAAAGTTCCCCGCCCCTCGTCTATGTGTTTGACGCATTATGGAACTTAGGTGCATAAGCAATGCACCAAACATGTATAAAGGCTATAGATAGGCTGGAAATAAGAGAAAAGTCATTAGAATAGCATGTCAGTGATAGAAACTATGGGACTGATCCTGCTTGGAGGACCACAGGTCCCAGCAATACCTGTGCTGTGCTGGCTCTTGCTGTATGTAAAATAAAGGGTGAGAGCAGCAAAAATAAATTTAAAATTTAATGCAGTAAAAATTGTAAAATCTGAACAACAACATCAGTGGGTTAGTTAATGTAAAACTAATTTTAGATTCTATTAAATTTAAATGTATTTTATAGGAGATATTTCTATATTTTGGGGATATTATATATTTTGATATTAATTTTATTTGATCACATTTTTATTAAATTTATATAATTTAATTTTATATAGTTTGATAATGATCAGAAATTACTTTTTATTATTGTACTGGTGGAATTTGAGAAATATTGGACATTTTTGCCCCTTACGACTCCTCAGGCTCAGGCAGAGCACATTGAGATAGGTCTGCCTGTCTGAGCAGTAATGCCCCTAGTTTTGCCGAACCACATTCATATATGTGTCTAATATTACGAGTGTGGTGCGACGCCCCCAGAACACCCCCTCATGTTAGATGCATTAAAAGGTGTCGAGTCTTACGAACAGTCCCCCTAACACATTTGTTTGGTGCTCCAGCATGCACCCCATCGAATTTATTATTTTCCAGACGCAGCTTCTAACTCCTAGTAGCTCTTCCAGATACTACTGTTCAATAATTTTTTATCCTATCGAAATGAGCTAAAATACAATATACAACCACTACAAGACATCAACAATGTTTAGTAAGTAAAAAAAATTAAGTTTAACATTGAACAAACAACAAATTAAAAGGGGGGTTCTGAAAGCTAAAATCCTCAACAATCAAAAAAAATTCCCTTTCCCTTAAAAGGGTTTATCGCTACAAAGATCTGTCTCAGATTATGGGGACATAAAAAAAGCCCCTTTGAATTGGGTTGCTTTACCTCTGTCAAAAGGTTTTAAAGCATAAAAATTTTCCTGTAAATCTGTTTTTCTATTTCTGCTGTGCGGTGGGAAACCACCCCCCCTTGGACTTTTCCCCCCCCCCCTAACACGCCCCCCCCAAACTGTGTTTTGGCTGGCAAACCCTTTCATTCGCCTTTTAGGATTTTCCCTTTAAGACGGGAAATCCCCCGGGCCCCCCGCCCCCTGTGCTGTTTTTGGGCTCCCGCACATCTGTGTTTTACTCCCTCTGACCCCCCTGGGGGTTTTTTTTGGGCCAAAGAGGAAGATTCAACCTCCCACGGGCCCTTTTAAAGCGCAAAATTTGAAAAAGGCGTTCTTTTCCCCCAAAAATCTAATGAAAAGCCCCGGGCCTCCTTTTTATGTAAACCCAAATCTCTTTCCCAGGTGAATACTTACCCCTTCAGCCTCTGTATAAATGAACTCCTCGTATTGTAAAAACCATAAGGATTAAAAAATTTTTTGTACAAGCTTATGTTTTAGAAAAATTGGTTTAAACTGAAACCCCCTACAAGAGCGAGGTTGGGCGTTTCAAGCCCCATCAGTTTTTTTTTTATTTTCTTTTAAATAAATTGTACACATTTTGTAAAGATATGAAAAAAAAATGGAAACATCAATAATTTTATTTATATACACCCCACAAAGCCCCCCCCAAATATTTGCCCCCCCCCCAAAAGTAGTCACACAAACCCATTTCCCAACATACTTTGATACAATGCATAAAATCTGGGGGATAAACCCAAAAAAAGGGGGAGCTATGTATGTGTATTTTAAAATAAAATATAGAAAATTTGACAAATGAAAATTTTAAGGCCTCTACAAAATGTTAAAAATTTGGGGGGAGAAAAAAAATTCGTGAGGGACTAAACTCTTAAACCCCAGCATTGAAAGAGCAAAGCCCTACCACAAAACACTACCAGCCCAAGTTAATTACTTTTTGAGCAGGATCTTCTCTCAAAGCTGTTTTTGCTTCCCTCCTCCCCGTTGTTTTAAATCACATATCACTGACCAAGCAAGATCTTTACATGAAGCTTTAAAATTTGTCCCCTTTTAGTTGAGTAAGAGGTCCTGCCTGTTGTCGACAATTTTTGGGGGAACCCCCAAAAAACAGAATTTAAAAACTGCTGGCCTTTTCAGTTAAATTTTTTGTGTAAACTAAGAAATAACAGGTGCTTGCTGTCAGGAACGTTTTAGTGAAAGAGTTGAAAACTTTACTTTGGGGATAGCTGCTTTTTTTACAAATTTTTTTAATGACAAGCATTTAGGAAAATGCCCCAAATTAAATAATTTTTAAAACAACCTAATCGACATTTCATGGGGCAAAACCCCTTTTTAAATCACAGATCCCCCCCCCTATAAAACAGTAAATTTTAGAGTAAATTTTGCCTGTTTAAAAAAGGGGAGAGGAGGGGGGGAGGGGAGTTTTTCATTTTCTCCATAAAAAACAGTAACACAGACTGCAGCCTGGGAACCCAAAAGGGGAAAAGGGGGGGGCCCGTGTACACCCCCTCACATGTTTCATCATTTTAGGCTGTGTGTATAACTGCATATTTCACAGCAGGGAGCTTTTGGAGCCCCGAAGGCCCACAGACCCAAAAAAACAAGCAAGAGGCAAAAGGCTGTATAATTTCCAAAAAACCTTCCCCGCAACCCCTTTCTTCAAACAAAATGCGATGTCGCAGTTCTTTAGTAAGGGGAGACACGCCCCCTGGGGGGAGAGACATGGGCCCGCGGGAAAAGAGACCCAAACCCCCGGAGGAAACACCCCCTGCAAAAAGGGGAGGCCCCGCCCCTGAGAGGAGAGATCAAAGCTGGGGAGGGGGAGACGCATGGTGAGAGGCCAGATGCCTTCGAGAAAGGGGAGATGCCCCGGCGAGAAGAGAACCCTTCTGAGAGGAGGGCCCCCTGCTGAGAGGAAGACTCACCCCGGATTTTTAAAATCAATCTCAAGAATTAGCTAAGAGCACGAACAGTTCAAACGAAAAAACTCCTTTTAAACATAGGCCCTCAGCTGTAGCATTAGCTCTTATGGGTCAATTCCGTTGGGGTTTTTCAGCAGAATTGAGAAAAAAAAAAAAGTCAAAGCAAAACAAAAAAAAATGAAAACCATCATAAGCGCCCCCTTGTCCCTTGCATTCCCCTTAAACTACTTCCTCCCGGGTTTTCAAACCCCCTTAAAAATCAGGGATATTTTAATTTTCTTCTTTTAGTAAATGTGATTTTGGAATCTATAACATTTTCTACAGCCCGTTTTCTACAATTTTTTTTCCTTTCATTTGTGATGAAAAGGGCTTTAGTTTTCTGAATGTTTTTTTAAGATTTTAAAAAATCAATATCAAGAAAAGGGAATTTTTTTACATTTTTTTAAATTTAAATTTTTTCCCAAAAACACCACAAAAAAAATTTTTTATTTGTTCATTTTTTGGTTACAGATGTTCTTAATGGGTGAATATAGTTTTAGGCTTATGATTAATAGTAGTATTGATTTTTGTATTTTTTTTTTTCTTTTTTTTTTTTTACATTGGTCAGGGAAAAAAAACCCGGGGGGGATTTTACTTTCATTGTTGTTTTTGCTGATTTTTCTGACGTTTATTGGCCCCATTTACAGGGGAAAAACGCCCCCTACCTTGAGATCTTTATTGTGAAGATCCAACAAAGCTAGGGACCCAATTTTTTTTATTGAAAATACAGAACGATGAAACCCTCCAACCCCCAAAACCATTTCTGGTAGATGTTGCCTAACTCAGAGTAAACCAAACCTAAGACCTTCACTTTATAAAGCGTAGATCATTTTTCCTAAATTACTTTGTTACAAACCCCCGTGCTGAATTTTTTGCAAAAAAAACTGATTCAAATATTAACAATTTTACAACGATTGTTAAAAGTTTTCATTTTGGGCGACATTATAAGGAAAGGGCCTCAAATGAATTGTCGGTCTCATTTTTTAGTGTATAAGCGTCGAATTATGAAAATGGTTTTTGTGCTTTTTAAAATGGAGTCTAAAATTCCCCCCCCCCTCGCCTGTGTTTTGAAACCCAAAAAGAAACTTAGGTCATAATAATGCACCAAACAAGTAAAAGGCTATAATAGGCTGAAATAAAAGAAAATCATTAGAAAAGCATGTCATGAATAAAACAGGGACGATCCTCTTTGGGGGAAACATTTCCCCGCAATACCCTTTCTGTCTGGCTCTTGCTGTAGTAAATAAAGTGAGAGCAACAAAAATAATTTAAAATTTAAAGCATTAAAAAATTTTAAAAACAACAACAACATCAGGTTGTTTAATGTAAAACTAATTTTAGATTCAAAAAATTTAAATTATTTTTAGGAAAATTTCTATATTTTGGGATTTATATATTTTGATATAATTTTTTTTTTATCAAATTTTTATTAAATTTAATAATTTTTTAATTTTTAAAAGTTTGATAATGATCAAAATTACTTTTTATTATTGTATGGGGAATTTGAGAAATTGGGCATTTTTTCCCCTTACACTCCTCAGGGTCAGGCAGTCACATTGGGAAAAGGCTGCCTTTTGAGCATAAGCCCCCCATTTTGCCAACCCCCATTCATAAGTGTTTAAATTTCGAGTGTGGTGCGAGCCCCCAGAACACCCCCCCCCTTTTAGACTGTAGCCCCACTTAGGCACATTTTACGACAGAAAAGGGTGAAAAACCCGATCATACAGGTCTCCCTTTATGTTTAAGGGGATGTTCACACAGCATTTTTTAATACGTTTTTCGATACAAAAAAAAAGTTTTCAAAAGCACTGCGTAAAAAGTATCCAACACGTACCCAAAGTGTGCTGTAAGTTTGGCTGCAGCAGGATCGCACCCTATGGTTTTAAATAGGGCGTCTTCTGCATCAAACGGATCAATAATTGACATGACAGTTCTTTGAACGCATCCGAAAGACACATCAGAAAGACGCATCGGCGATCACTCATCTGAACGCTGACGCATGTTTTACATTCAAAGCAATGTAAATCACACTGCACATTGTTAAATGCGTGTCTGGGTCAGTTTTGTGTACGAAAAACGGATCCAGACATGCATCTATAAAACACTGTGTGAATATACCCTAAGAGTAATATCCTGATAATCGAATGATATTAGGTGTATCAGTATAAAGATCTCTTTACCATCACTGGAATAACAGGATGGAGTATTATATAGGCGTCTAAATGATGGATTATGTCAAAACTATGAGTAAACAAAATAATTGCCTGAGGGTTTTCTGCAGCTATTCCGCCTATTCCTTGGCTGACATGGTTGGCTCTTACATCCAGGTTTTTGACCCTTAATTTATAGATGCTGGCAACAAATGCTGTTACTGACAGACACTTTTCTTTCCTGAGAACCTATTTACTACAACACAACACTCAATCTGGACTATGTCCCCACTGGGATCGCCAAGAAAACCAGATGTTGTCAGTGTCATGTCATTAAGATTTTCTCCATGAGGAACTGGTCCTATTAGTGCAGGACAGATACAATCCATGCCTCCTCTGCCTCTGAGCAGCGATATATCAGCAGCAATAATAACCTGTTTTGGTTTTGTCTCCCATTCTAAATCACACATGACATTTTCCTTAGGTGGTGCACAATGCATGTGAATTTAGTAGGATATATAGATGCACCTTAAGAACACCTGTATTTTTTTAAACTGCACCATAATGCAGAGTGTTTTCCTATCAGACCATTAACTCTCTATCTACATATATGTGCATATATATGTGTGTGTGTGTGTATATATATAGACTATAGACATATATGGGAGTTTGAATGCGATAACCACCCCTCTCATACATAGAAGGCTGTGAATGGTTGCCTTATTAGTATCTTTGCATTTGTGCAATATCCCCATGTATTATACTATGGCTTTTCTGCATACTGGTGTGAACAGGTCTTAATTCAATGTGCTGTTTTTTATCTTCTAATTGTTCCCCTAGTGGAGGGGTGTGTGAGCGATTGCTCAGCCATTACCTGCACCTGTTTATCCCTCCCAAGTAGCACAGGGGCCTGTATTGCCCCCTACTAGCAACACATATATATGTCGACATATATATATGGCCGGAATATATATACCGTTATACACCCTTCCTGCTGTTGCCACCTTACATAACGCCCCCCTCTGCTCAGGCCCGTGGGGCAGAGCACCTTGTGCCCCGAAATTGTGCACTCTAGATAACGCATGTGCATTTGCTTGCTGGGACCCGGGACGGTGTTCCACACAAAATTTAAAATCCTGCAGAGCCATGAACCACCAAGTCATCCTTGCGTTCTTCCCTTTATTTTGGGACATCCACTTTAGCGAGGAGTGATCTGTAATCGCCCTAAATTGTCTTCCCACCAGGTAATAGTGAAGTGACTCAATGGCCCACTTCAGGGCCAGACATTCCCTCTCTATGATGGAATTTTTCTCGGCCGCTGACGGCTTCCAGCTGAGGTACACGACGCGGTGCTCATCCCCATTAATACTTTGGGATAAGACTGCCCCTAAGCCTACTTCCGAGGTATCTGTCTGTACCAGGAAACTCCTCCTAAAGTTAGGGGTGATCAGTAAAGGCCTCTTACATAGAACCTCTTTAAGTCTTTGGAAGGCTTGTTCAGCCTTCGGATTCCACTTTACCATGGTGGACTTCGCTCCCTTGGTGAGGTCTAAGGTGGTCATATACCTCGCATGCCCCAACCACTCGATCAGCTCGTCGACCCGTGGCATGGGGTAGGCATCGAATTTGGAGATTTCATTCAACTTACAGAAATCATTACAGATCCGCAAGCTACCATCCGGCTTAGGAATGATCACAATTGGGCTCGACCACCCACTTTAGGACTTCTCTATGACCCCTAAGGATAACATTTTCCTCACCTCTTCTGATATGGCTTGCCTTTGGGCTTTCGGTACCCTGTATGGTCTTAACCGTACCTTTTGACCAGGCTCGGTGACAATGTCATGTTTAATGACGTTTGTCTGGCCGGGAAGTTCAGAGATTCCTCTGTAGGAATTCCCTGACCTCTTGCCTCTGGACCTCTGACAAGGATTCTGCGATATGGACAGGTGTTAACCCCTAGTTTGTGACCTCCCTGACCTCCTTTGCAGCCACCAGACTTTCTCGGTTCTTCCAGGGTTTGTTGAGGTTAACATGAAGACGGTATGGTTTCTTTTCCCGGCGGGAAAACTTTTAGTTCACCTCACTCACTTTTCGAATCTCTAAGGTCCTTCCCATTGGCGGGAACTTACTCTCAGGTCGGGGGTACTAGCACCCTATCCCCTGGCTGAAAGGTTTGACCCTTGCTGTCCTGTTGAAACCCAGGCCTGAGCTTCCTGGGCCTCGCTGTTCTCCCTTACAAGGGCAAACTGCCGCGACCTTCCTGAGTCGGTAATCTCGATACATGCTGTAAGGGGTTCCTTTTTGTTCCCAGGTCCTCTGGCTTTTTCCTAAGCCCTCGGGAAATGTTCCCATATACACTTAATGGAGAAAACCCCCCGGGATGCCTGTGGGACTTCCCGGGATGGGAACACATTAGGACAACAGGCGACCCCAATCCCTTCCACCCTTTTGTCTCCACCTTTTTAACATCCTTTTAAGGTCTTTTGAAAGTTCCCCAGCCTTTTTTGGTAATGGTACACGGGGTGCCAGGTGGGTTAATTTTTAGCAGGGACCATTTTTGGTCCCTTGGACATAAATGGATTGCCCTTTCTGTCAGGATCCTTTGGGACCCTTATGGGTGAAAAATAGAAAAGCTCCTTAGAAGGTTAAGTATTGTGTAACTTCGTTATCAATTCGATATAATACCCAAATTATCATGATATTTCCGTAGTCATAACGATTATCGCCGATGACCTTAAAGTCTTTGGGAAGGAAAAACAACACTTCATTTTTACACCCAAACGAGTGGGGAAGCGGGAATTAAATCCACAAAGTCAAAGGATACATCTCATTTTAGGCAACCAATTGGGCGCAAGAGTCACAAAAAAAAAGTCACAGACTATTCACTATCCCTGTCCTGGGATGCAGCTGCCTTTTTTAAACTGACGCCCAAAATTAAAAATGCCAAAAAAAGGAGTCTTTCAACCACCATTTTAGTTTAACTGGAATAGTTTTCCCCGCCCTGGACCGCACGCCCCTTAAAATTTAACTGCCCACAGATTAAAATTCCCGGAAAAAAGGAGTCTTTGAACCACCATTTTAGTGGAATTGGACATTGACATCCCTGCCCTGGCCCGCGCATGCGGGTTTTCATTAACCCCTTGAAGACTTTTGGAGCGTTCGTTCTGGATTCACAGGGCCCGACCCACGATGACAGGCCTATGGCCTGCAACCGCGACCCCCGCGGGCTTCGTTGTCCCAGCACTGAAAGGACACCTCTCTTGTACCTTTTACCCCATGTCCTACCCCCTTTTGTTTCGCTACCACCTGCATTTCGCTCCTTTTCCCAGAAAGATAAATTTTTTAAAAAGGTATGGAAATTTTTGGCAGTCTCTTATTGAAAGAGGAAAATCACAGCTATTCTTAAATCCCTCAAATTTCTCAGCCAACTGGGATTGAAACGAATTGTTTCATCAAATACCTGTAAAAAGGGGTCTTGGAAGAACCGTAAACAAAATAAACGGTTTTTTTCCCCTTCAGTCCCAGGGATTTACATGCCAGTAGACAGGAAATTTATAGTTTTCAACAAAAACATACAAGGGCGCTACTTCTCCAAACTGAGATCACCGAGACAAAAAACTATTCAAAAAATTTCACGGGTGAAAATTGCATTTTTTTAAGCAAGACACAGAGAAAAGTACTAAAAAATTTTGTACCTAATTTTAAGTACAAGTTGCTCTTTAAAAAAAATAGGGGCCGCACCAGTGCAATACACTATTTAAAAGTTATATGGATAAGAAAAGGTGGTTTTTGCCCAATGAAAAAACACCAAAAATTTCTAGAAAAATTTTTGTCCCCAATGTAAGACAAAATTGGCTCTTTAAAAAAACTTGGCTGCACTAAAGTGAAATACAGCTATTTAAAAAATTAAATTAAGAAAAGGTGGTTTTTGCACCAAGAAATTTTCCAACTTTCTAGAAAAAATTTTTGTATCCAAATTTAATACAAGGTGGCTCTTTGAACAAAAATTTGGGGGGCATTAAAGTGAAATACGGGGTATTTAAAAAATTTTTAAAAGGTAAAAAAAGGTGGTTTTTCACCAATGAAATACAACGGAGTTACTAGAAAAATTTTTGTATCCCAAATTTTAAATACAAGATGGGGGCTTTGAAAAAAAATGGGATGCACAAAATAAAAGGGCAATTTCACCCCAGGTTGGAGGTGTCTGGCCAAAAATGGTAAAAAAATGCCATTTTAATCAGGTTCAAAGGAGTCTGGCTGACAAATACACCCTCCCTTTCCAAAGCCACTTCTGTTGTCCGCGCCCACCCCCCCCCCCCCCCCCCCCCGGCTGGCCCCTCATGCTTTTTTAAAAAACTCTTTAACTAACTAGGAATGAAATTTCCTAAACACCTTATCCTAATGTTCACACTAAAAATATGTTTTCTGTATAAAAAAGAGAAGAACTGTGTCTCTGAGGGGCGACTTATTGAGGAGGACCTAGCACACGTCTTGCTCTAGGGGAAAACACTGAAACATGATCTGAACAGGAAACCTGTTCAAAAGCTAAAAGGGTCATGTGATTTTTCCCCCAATGACAACCCTACACTCCCCAATCAGGCGCCCACCCCGCTCACCCTGCCAAAGCCTCCGATTACCCCCCAAAATGACAAAAACGCCGAAAATGGGCAAAGTAATAGATTATCGCGATTGTCACCTAAAATATGCTGCCGAAAATTCAGATCAACCAAAAAATTGTGCCGATTTCAACTTTGTTGATTTAATCGCTATCCCTACTACCTAGCTTCCCTTTGGGGGAGGTGTTTTTGAGGGGTATTGGGCCCCGGGGTAGCGGGTAGCATAATCCAAAACCACTAGGAAATACTGATGTCCTCGGGCCGACTTAGGGAGGGGACCGACCAGATCCATGCCAATCCACTCAAATGGCACCTCTATAATGGGCAGAGGAACCAACGGACTCCAAAAATGGGGTCTAGGGGCATGGACCTGACACTCCAGACAAGATTGACAGAACTTTTCTACTGCCCTATAGATGCCGGGCCAGTAAAAGTTCCGCTCCACCCGCTCCCTAGTTTTCTCCACCCCCAAATGTCCCCCCAACATATGGGAATGGGCTAGCTCCAGGACCAAATGTACATGGGACCGGGGTACCACCAACTTCTCCCCTGATTCCTGTGGTTTACCATCTATGACCTTCACGCTTTTCCAAGCGATCTGCAGGTAAGGGTCCAGCAATTGTTCTGTGCCAATATTCCCTCTCGAGACTGGCAAGGAGGAGAGTTCCAACTCAGAGGGTTCTCCTCTGGGTCTCCAGCTAGGACCGACAATGGAAAAGGCACTGGTTCTACATTATCACCATGGCATATGTTATTTACAGGCGGTACCACATCATACATGCATTTGTTTGTATTCCCCCATAAGTTCCAAAACAAGGGCAAATCACATTCAATAATTGCCCTATGGGGTAAGCTTGCCACAACGTACAAGTATGGCAGTGGGGTAGTCCTTGGTGTCACCATGGATACACACTACCCCATTCGGTGTGTGTGTGTAGTTGGTCCGGGTTCACCACTTGTGCTTGCATTAGGTCACCAAGCTCTCCGAGACCAGGAGGGCCTGCACCGAATGTCCATTAACGGAGACAACACACTCTCATCGGTCCACACCAGCTGCAACCGTTGTGGAGTAAGATGGCCGTGCAAACCAGGAGGTACGCCTCCCCAAGCCACATTCCATGGGTTCCTCCCTCCCCGGGCAACGTGCCGCCACATGCCCCAGTCCTCGGCACCGCCAGCAGATTATGGGGTCCCGGGCTTTAGGAACAAGGTCCCTTTTTGAGGTGGGTGGCCTCTCCCTCCTTCCGCTTAACCGTGACCACCCTCTTGGGACAGGAACAGTCTTACCGCAGGTGGAGGTCTGCGGATTCACCTGGGGGTGTAGCACCTGCAGGAACTCTGTGGCGCTGTATCTCTTCACCACCGTGACCAGTTCGTTCACACTTTTGGGGTCTGTGTAGCGCACACACCGCTGGAGCCTGATGGGAAGGTTCCCGCACAAAACGGTCACAGACAACCCCGCTCGACCACCTGAGCAGGGGTGAGAGTTCCGGCTGTAGCCACTTGTTTTTAAGGTGGAACAGGTCGTACATTTGGGACCCTTTTTGGGTTTGGGCAGGATCAAAACTCCAGTCAATCATCCTTGGTCATCTTGCGCAGGGAACATTGCACCACCTGGCGGGGTGTTGACTGCACACCTGTCGGCCCCTTTGGCCTCACCGCCAAGGCCTGAAGCTGTTGCTGCAGAGTCTGGTTCACCTGCTTCTGTTCCTTCACCATGGCCTGGTGGGTCTCCATTAGCAAGGGGTGGTCTCAGCTTGGGCCCGAATGGTCTCCTCGTGCGCCTTCTGCAGACGAGCGGCCTTCAGCTGGAGGTTGGCGTTCACTTGTTTCAGCTTTTTTACAGCTCGTCCATTTTCATGACTCGGTTTTCTGTGCGGTAGCTGCTTTCACCCAGACATACGTTTATTACGCTTCCTTCTGTTCAGGCTTTATCAGAGTTTTGCCTCCCAATATGCCCTTCGCATATCTCCACCATATGTGAGCTTTATTGGCTCTGGGATCTTGGCACATGTGTATTTTCAGGCAGAGACAGAGACAGATCTTCAGGTGCAAAATACAGGGCCTCTGTATTTTATTTAAGCAGCAAACAGAAGAACCAATGCAAGGCATGCACAATATAAAACAAAACAAAGGCCCTCCCCGTGGGTCTAACAAAACAAAGACCAACTTACAAACACTTGTAAGTTTTCCCTGTGGTTCTAGCATGTCCCCCCCAAGACTTGACGTAGTGGTTTTGTAACCACCCTAGTCATTTCCCCTTGTGATTTATATATTCCAGGGAAACCTGGAGTAAAAACCTGGGGGCGAGCACCCCCCCTGCTCTATGCTTACTCCCAATGAAAGGCGATCCAGGAATGGTGGAAGCCATGCAAAACACATTAAATTGTTTAAAAATAGTCGACAGTCTATATGTCGACACCTTTTAAACTTTGGCCAATATTCCCCCAAAGGGGTTTCCCCCCAAGGCTTTAATTTGAGGGCAGTGTCTGGACATAGAAGGTGCAGCAAGGACTCTGGCCGGGATATGTACACTGTTTATACACCTTCCCTTTGCTTTTCCCCTTACAAATATAGGGACAGACAAATGTATATATTACAGACCCCTCCCTTTTTTGTTCATTAAAACTTTTTTAAAAACCCCAGGTGCATAAATAATTTTTATACGCGAATACTTTTTTCATTTGAAAAAGTTACAGGTTACGTTGTATTTTTTTTAATTTTTAATATATCTATATTAATATATATATATATATATATTTATATTTATTATATGTAAAAAAATGGGGAAATCTGTAATTTTTTATCGTAGGGACACTTTAACCATGTGTTGGCAGGGGTCGAAAAAAACCCTTGTATGATTTTTTTTTTTAAATTAAAAGTGCATTTTCTGCTTTAAATAAATATTTTTTTCACCTACCAACCCCGCAAAAATTCTGGCCTCACAGACCCATGTTTTTTCCTTAAGGCCCTCCCACTCTGCACTCATTTCTGTATTAATTGCACTTTTTTGAACTCTTACCTGTTAAAGACACCTGTCCACACACTCAAACAATCAACTCCCAACTTTCCCCTGGCCAATTTCCCCAAAAGCTGTTTAGGGCTCCGGGACAAAAATTTTAGATCTCACCAGGTGGGATGGGCTTTCAGGACAACAGGCAGCAGCTTGGTGAGAAGGCAACAACTGTTGGCACAAGTATTAGAAAACGGAAGAAACAGAAGATGACATTCAATTTTCCTTGGTCTTATGCGCCATTCAAGATCTTGCCTCGTGTGGTAAGGTTGATTCTGATAAAGGTCAGGAAATAAGCCCGAAAAATACACAAGAGGACTGGTCAAACATGAATAGAGTAGTAGATAGAAGATAGTTTGTAAAAAATAGATAATAGATAGATGATAGACACCATCTGAAAAAATCAACCCTCCTATATACTTAAATAGAAAATCTGAGCTGTTGTCTACACAACTTGGATTTTCTGATGATCGGATTTCAAATCCCAAAACCATCAAAAAAAATTTGTAACATGTACTAATTCTTGCGTGCTTTAAAGTATATAAATGCGCCTTCTATAAACCCTGTTTACTGCGGGTCAAAGATTTGCCTTTCTAGCTACAAACGACACTTCGGCTCAGGTAAACTCTTTTAAAGTGCTCTCCCTGTTCCAGCAGCAATGCGCCTGGATTTGTTACTGAAGAAAATAAATGTGTAGTTTATATTGTTTTTAAGTGCGAGCCTCAGCACGCCCCCCCCCGATTCGGAGCATTAAAAGTGGGGGGACGCCTCATAATCCCCGGGAAATTTTAGGTCGCTTGCTTGATCGAGTGCACAGGGCTGTGCTAGTTTTTGGGCTGAAAGGACGCTAGACCTCTGGCGCAGCCCCGTTCATACATGTTGCCCTTTGTGGTGCCAAACAGGTATTTTCATTTTTTTTCACAATCAGGCATGTAAGCTTAGTGGTTCCACTGACTTATAATGATAGACAAGTCTACAGGTTACAACTTGTATTTATTTCAATTTTATCATAATGCAGAATGTTTTCCTATTAGATTCTTAGCCATCTATCTGTGTATGAAAAAAATGGTGACCAAACTACTACTATGGTTATGAGTAGTAGTAATAGCAAATGTAGAAGCAGAAACAGTTGTTTATTTTTCATGGTGTAACTTAGGATAGAAATATAGCGCCCCTATTTTGGTTTTCAGAGGTTTTGGGAGGCCCCCCTTAATAAAAAAGGACATTGTTTCTTTTTGTAGGAAACAAGTAGTTGGGGGCTTTTTGCTCTCCAGCACTATTTATTTATGTTCCTTGATATATGGTGGTATTACTTATAGCTGTTATTATTGCAGCTTATGTTGCTGTTTTAGTTTATTGCAGTAAGACGGTGGGGCCCCATATCATTTTGCTTTGGGGCCCTGTGACTTCTAGTCACCCCCCTTTATAGTAGTACTGTGGATCTGTACTCTTGAAAATGGGTAGCACCCCATTGGAATGTTGTAGATACTTTGTGGTACAAAACAAAAAGCATCTTTAGCTAATTTTACAATGAGGCAAGTATTATAAACGTTTTCAGTCACATAAAGTTATATATACTAGAAATTACAGTTAACCGCAGTGGTACAAATACTCAGCAATTACATTCTCTTATACTGGTATATAAGCTTGGTAGCTAGTCATTTACAGTGGTACACACACTTGACAGTTACAGTAATTTTCAGTGGTATACACACCTGGCAGTTACAGTCATTTACAGTGGTACACACACTTGACGGTTACAGTCATTTTCAGTGGTATACACACCTGGCAGTTACAGTCATTTACAGTGGTACACACACTTGACGGTTACAGTCATTTTCAGTGGTAAAACACCCCTTTGCAGTTACAGTCATTTACAGTGGTACACACACTTGACGGTTACAGTCATTTTCAGTGGTATACACACTTGGCAGTTACAGTCATTTACAGTGGTACACACACTTGACGGTTACAGTCATTTACAGTGGTACATAGACTTGATGGTTACAGTCATTTACAGTGGTATACAGACTTGGCAGTTACAGTCATAGTGGTACACAAACATAGCAGATAAAGTCACTTAGAGTGATACACAAGCTTAGCAATTACGGTCACTTAAAGTGGTACACAAACTTAGAAGTTATAGTCACTTGTAGTTGTACACAAACTTAGCAGTTATAATGACTTAAAGTGATGTACAAGCTTAACGTCTACATTCACTTATAGTGATACACAAACCTTACAGTTCCAGCCACTCATAGTGATGCACAAGCTTAGTGGTAGAGTTACTTATAGTGTTATAGAAATTTAGTGGTTACAGGCTTATAAAATAATACAAAAGCTTAGTGGTTACAAACACTTAAGAGGTACATAAGCTTAGCAGTTACAGTGACTTATAAAGGAACACAAACTTAGCGATTAGAAGGTGCCAAACTCACCTTTCTCATACAAGATGGGCAAATATTTGCAAAAGCCTACATCTAAACAGTTGCAGAAATATGAACAGTCTGTTGCTGGGGTCTAAAAGTAGGTGCGCACATCCAATTCTTGTGGAGGTCAGTTTGCACTCAATATAGCAGATTCTTATTTGCCACCATTGCTCTTAGGAGGTATTTGTGGGTTTATGTAATATCTTGGCACCTTCAAGAGTGTATATATTATATGACAGCTAGTGCAGACTGGAACCAAGTAGCTACGTTACTTTTTATATATGAGACTAATTGGGCTATATTTATGAATGTATATGTGCTACTTTGAAAAATAAAGCACCATATGTATGAAAACTGTATGAGACTTAGACTTTCTCTGTTGCCCATAGCAACCAAACAGCACTCCCTTGCCATTTCATAGGGTGCTCTGAAAATATAAAAGTTGAGCTCTGATTGGTTGCTATGGGCTCTGATTGGTTGCTATGGACAAAAAAGAAAGTCTTAGACTTAGACAGTTTTCATTCATGAGGCCCATAGTGTTCAACCTAAAAACAGTCTATGTGCCACTCGTTCCCACATGTACAAGGGGAGTCTCAAAAGAGAGCAGTGATTCATAAGTCAATAAATCTGAGACATGCTGCACGAGGGAAGACCAGATAATCATTTGTTTACTTAATTGCTACTGATTAATTTGCCTCTAAAGGGTTCACCTTTAGGTTTGTTCTTTCTAATATTGAGAGGAAGAAGAAAACTAAGAGGAAGAGGAAAAACATGAGGAAGAGAAGAAGCTTGAGTAGGAAGAAAAGAATTCCATGAACTGGGTAAAGGGAAAGAAGAGGATGAAGATGACATAGAGTAGAAAAATAATTAAAAGAAGAGGAACAAGGAGAAGAGGAAAAAGTTTAAGGATAAGTTGGAGATATAGTAGAAAGTCTATGAGAAGGAAAGAGAGGAAGAAGATGAGATGGAGGAGAAAAAGCAAAAAGTACGAAAAACAGAAAGAGAAGGAGAGGAAATGAGTTTAGGTAGCTGGGATATTGTAGGAAAGGGTAAAAAGGGAAGGGAGGAAGACGAATGGAAAAAGAAGAATAAAAGAGAAAGAAAGGAAGAAGAAGTAGGAGAGAAAAGAGGATAAGGATAAGTTGGAGATATATTTAAAAGTTATGAAAGGAAAGAGAGGAAGAAGTGGAGGGAGGAAAAAAAAGCAAAAGTACAAAAACAGAAAAGAAAGGGGGAAAAGGGATTAGGATGAGGGGGAAAATTTTGTGGGAATGGGTGAAAAAGGGGGGAGAAGACGAGATGGAGGAGAAAAAGAAGTAAAAGAGAAAGAAGAGGAAGAAGAGGAAGAAGAAGTATGAGAGAAAAGAGGATAAGGATAAGTTGGAGATAAAGTAGAAAGTGGGTGAGAAGGAAGAAGAGGACTGGAGGAGAAAAAGAAGGAAGAGGAGGAGAAGTTCAGAGAGGAGAGGAAAAGGATAAGGATAAGCTGGAGATACAATAGGAAGTGGATAAAAAGAAGAAGAGGAGGAATAAATAGAAAATAAGCAAAAATAAGATGAGGAGGGGAAGAGGTTGTGATAAGTGTAGCACTTGTAGCACTTCCCTAGATCCTGGCCTCAGCTTTGTTGCTGACTTTGTTCCTGCCCATTTGAATAGTAGTGACATAAAAGGCTGTAAGCAAGCATGGTGCACCACACATATCGCCTTATCTGTATGCAATTATAATACCAGCAATCACCCCCCTCATACATAGAAGGGTTGAGTGTTTTTTTTATAGGGATTGTTTTCATTTGTGCAAGCTCCCCCCTTTATTTTAAATGTAGCTTTTCTGCATGTGGTGTGAACAGGTATCAAATTTAATGTGCTTTTTTATATCTAATTCTTCCCCGTGGAGGGGGGTGGGGACTATCTCAAAAATTACCCCCCTTTTATCTTTTCCCCAATTCACAGGGGCCTTTGTTCCCCTTACTTGGTTCTTCCAGTCCAACCCTTGAGCCTAAGTAGGCTTTGTTGTGTTTTTTTAAATGTAGAATAGGGGAAAAAATAAGAAGAATGGTCAAGGGGAGAACATAGCTATTACAAGAGGTTACTACACATGATTATTAAAATTTAATCACCACCCAGACTTTTTCCACATATTATAGTAATAATTCCTAAAAAAAGGTGATAGTTATTTAAGATAATATCTCAGAAACATAAACGAAAAAATCAATTTGTGCCCGAAAATAAATCTGTAATAAACAACTTCTGACAAATCCCAGTGAAAATTCACATTTGATCTTGAATATTTCATGTTGCGAATGCGTAGGACAGGAAAATAAAAAAAAGAGCTTACATCACGCAGAAACACAAGGAAGGAATCCGAAGAGTCCATTATGGTGCCCAGAGGGAATTTTTAAATATCTGAAGGACAATCTAATTGAGATGGTCTTTGCCCCCTTCCCTATCCTTGGCCCCCCAAGGGGCAA
>JAODAL010056816.1:0-23061 GCA_025379985.1 Phyllomedusa bahiana
CCTATCAGACTTTGATGGCCTATCCTTTTGATATGTCATCAAGGTCTAGGGTGGGAACACACAGCCTAGTACCCTCATGTGGCAACCAAAGGCCACGCCAGTTTTGAGGTATCTCATATGGCCACTGGTGGCCGCATCATGTACTGTCACCCAAAACCCTCTACAGGGATCTGGTCCTTTTTGCAGGTGACTCCCAGGTCGCTTCCCTCATGTAGCAGCAGCTGATGCTCTTGTATGCCGTAGAAGAGGAAATAACCATGGTCAGACAGGAAATAGATCAGGCAGGATCGGTGCGATGGCCGGGCCGAGGTAGGTGGCCGCCTAAGGCGCCACCTCATGCTTGACGAGAAGGAGTTGGCTCATAAGCTGAGCCAACTCCATCCATGGCAGGTGGCGGCTGTTGGCCCTGAGTAGCCGGGACCAGAGATAACTTCAGTCCCAACCATTTAACTACGTAGATGCTGCAGTTAACACAACCGTGACATCTAAGCAGTTATACAGGAGGAGGTGCCCCCTTCCACCTCCAGCTCGGCTGTGATACAAGTGGGTCTGGGATTTTTGGGAGGTTTTACAGGTTGGCTCCTGTTGTGGCATCACATCACTTACTTCCAGTTATTAGGCAGCCCCTATAGTATCGAAACAGGTAGTGACGTTGGAGTCAAGGGGGCGCTGCACCAGGGATGATGCAGGATTGGGAGTGCTGCGGATTGGTAAGTGAACCCATATTTATATATAACTTTTATCGGGAGTGTTTTTAATTATTTTTTATTTTTTTATTTTTCATATTGTGGCCCCATAAGGTTAAAAAAAAGACCTCTGGGTGAGGAGGCATTTTTATCAAATTTTTTTTGTGTATTTAATTTTATTTTTTATTCCTCGGGGGGACTTTTTGTACAACATTTTTTTAAGTGTTTTTTTTTATTTATGTTTTTGTTTTAAAATTTTGTGCATACCATAGGGTCAGAAAGAAACTTCTGGGGGGCATTTTTATCTAATTTTTTTTTGTATTTAATTTTATTTTTTATTTCTCGGAGGGACTTTTTATACAACTTTTTTTTAGTGTTTTTTTTTTTATTATTTTATTTTTGGGTTTTTAAATTTTGTGTATACCAAAGGCTCCGCAAGAAACTTCTGGGGGTCAATTTTATATAATTTTTTTGCTGCTTGTTTTTGCTATATTTTTTATTTTACAAACTGTGCCCCCCCATTTTTGTTTAAAAAAAAGATTTTGGGGGGATTTTTATCTAATTTTTTTGTGTAATTTTTAATTTTATTTTTTATTCCTCAGGGGGGGCTTTTTATACAACTTTTTTAGTGTTTTTTTTTTTTGTTTTTTTTTTGCTTTGTTTATATATCATGCCAACCGTGGCGTCAGAAAGAAACTTATGGGGGGCAATTTTATATAATTTTTTGGTGCATGTTTTGACTCTTTTTTTTATTTTACAAACTGTGCCCCTCAATAGGTTCTAAAAAGATTTCTGTGGGGGGGAGATTTTTTTTTTTAATTTCTGTAAATCATTTTTTATTATTTTTCATATTGTGCCCCCATAAGGTGAGAAAGAGACCTCGGGGGGCATGTTTATACAACTTTTTTTGTGTGTTTTTTTTTTTTTTTTATTGTTTTTTTTTTTATTTTTTGTGCCCTCCATAAGGTTAGAAAAAGACCTCTGAGGGCATTTTAATAAAAAAAAAAAGTGCAGAGTATTTTATTTTTCATTATTTTTCATATTGTGCTCCCTATAAAGTCAGAAATAGACCTATGGGAGGGCATTTTTATATAAATTTTGTTTATACTTTTTACCCTGTAGCTTAGATATGTGTCCCAGTTACAGGGGAAAAACCCCACCGTCTGACGCGAGCTGTTTTGTATCTGTAAAACCCAGCACCCTGCAGTTACTGAGCCCCGGTGATCACATGATGCGAGCTGATCTGATTGAAGACCCAGCTGCTCCCGCAGGGACCAGGCCCGGTGATCACATGACTGCAGGCTGATCTGTTCTGATAAGACCCCCAGTTCTGCAGTTACCGACCCGGTGACCCATGATGAGGCTGATTGTATCTGATAAGACCCGCGCTCCTGCAGTTTCGAGCCCGGGGATACATTCTGCGAGCTATTGTATCTGATAAGACCCACAGCTCCCCGCAGGTACCGACCCGGTGATCACATGCTGGAGCGATCTGTACTGTAAACCCAGCGCTCCGCGTTACCAGCCCCGGGATCACATGACTGCAAGTGTCTGTATCGTAAGCCCCCGAGCTCCCGCAGGTTTCCCAGCCCCGGTGTCAATAACTGCAGGCTTATTATTTTTTAAGACCAGCGCCCCCTGCAGGTACCCCAGCCCCGGGGTCATGGACCCCCGGTGAGGAATCAGGGAAACCCTTTGTATATCTCATTGGCCTTTTATATCAACAATCAGGAAGGCAGGGACAGTAATAAACCATCCCTGACATCCCTCTGGAGAGCCCGGCTGCCGCTGACAGCCACCGCTCCATCTCCACTCACATGATAAGATGTCGGTGCAGAGTTAGATGAAGACCCGTCACGACCATCCGGTCATGGTCCTCAAAAGCCCTCAGAGACTGGGACCGGCGGCCATTATTTTGTAGTCGGATCTTTGTGGGAAACTGTATTACTTTTTGGGAAACATCCGTAAAGGAAAACTAAGAAAAGAAACTTTTTGTAAAAAACCCTTTAAAAAATTCCGATCGTCCTTGACAGTTTTCCGGTGCTTGGTCAGTCGTTTTTTTGCGCTTGCATGCAGCTACCTGACATTACGCGGTGCCCTGAATTGTCAGTTGCAACAATTTGTTAATTGGCGCAGGAGGGGGTGGAGGGTCATGTGCGGCCCCGGCGGGGGCAACCATTCATGTGTTGGGGGGTTAAATTCATTTTTTAAAACGGGGGCTTTTACATTGTGAATCTGCCGTTCCCCTTTAGGCTGCTTTTATTTCATCTATGTTGCGAATCCCAGTTTTACTTGCGGCTGCAGAATTCATAATGCGTCCGTCGCTCGCTTCTGCTCTGCAACAAAGTCTTTCATGTGTTTTTAAAGGACGAAGTGGTGACCAATGAAGAATTGCTTAAAGGGGACGTGTCCCTCACTCACACTCCTTTTGATTAGGTTATAGTTATGCTTAAAGGGGTCTGCCCACCATAGCCTTTCATGGCATAGCAAAAGTCTGGTAGGTTTAGGTCCTTCCTCACCTATTCTTGGTACAGGCCCCCGAAAGTTACGACTCAGAATTGGATAGCCGGCTGTGCATGCGCATTCTGTTGTATGGAGGTTCAGCCGAATACAGCACTCACCTATACTCCGATAGAACAGAATGGAGAGTGGTGTGCATGTGCAACTGGCACTCCAATCTGTTCTATGGAAGATCAGCCAAACACACCACTCTACTGTACTGGGAACTCCCACAGAATGGAGAACACAGCGCTCCCCTGTACTGGGAACTCCCATAGAACAGAACAGAGAGAACACAGCGCTCCCCTGTTCTGGGAACTCCCATAGAACAGAATGGAGAACACAGTGCTCCCCTGTACTGGGAACTCCCATAGAACAGAATTAGAGAACACAGTGCTCCCTGTACTGGTGAACTCCCATAAACAGAATAGAGAACACAGTGCTCCCTGTACTAGGAACTCCCATAGAACAGAATGGAGAACACAACGCTCCCCTGTACTGGAAACTCCCATAGAACAGAATGGAGAAAACAGCACTCCCCTGTACTGGGAACTCCCATAGAGGAGAATGGAAAACACAGCGCTACCCTGTACTGGGAAACTCCATAAGGAAGAATGGAAAAACCAGCGCTACCCTGTACTGGGAACTCCCATAGAACGAAACAGAGAGAACACGGCGCTCCCCTGTACTGGGAACTCACATAGAACGGAACAGAGAACACAGCACTCTCCCGTACTGGGAACTCCCATAGAACAGAATGGTGAACACAGGCTCCCCTGTACTGGGAAACTCCCATAGAGCAGAATGGAGAACACAGCGCTCCCTGTACTTGGAACTCCATAGAACTAGAATTGGAGAACACACGCTTGCCTGTACTGGAACTCCGATAGAACAGAATGGAGAACACAGCTGCTCCTGTACTGGAAACTCCATAGAACAGAATGAGAACACAGCACTCCTGTACTGGAACTCCCATAGAACAGATGGAGAAAACAGCGCTCCTGTACTGGGAACTCCCATAGAACAGAATGGAGAACACAGCGCTCCCCTGTACTGGGAACAACGGTAGAACAGAAGGGAGAACACAGCGCTCACCTGTACTGGGAACTCCCTCAGAACAGAATGGAGAGTCATGCACATGTGCAACCGGTTCTCCATTCTGTTCTATGGAAGTTCAGCCATACATACTGCTCACTTGTACTCAGAACTCCCATAGAACATATTATTAGATGAGCAAGGAAAAAGTAACTTTTAACTGCAAGGTCTGACTAAACAGGGTTTGCTTGTGGTCTGTAACCATAGAAATACAAAAGTCTATATTAAAACTGCAGACAAAAAACATTCATAAAAAGGCGAGCTGGAAAATTTTTTATGTTATTGCAGTAATAAAAATAGGTGGGAAAGTCTGCAGACCTTTTACTGGAAAGACAAAGAACAATAGATTTAATCTTTGTTATCAGCCTTTCAGTCTAATTAATCTAACAATTTGTAGTCCAATTAAACTGTCTGTCAACATCTCCTGCACATTAAAGCATGGAGAGAAAGTACAGTACGGAAAAGGTCTAGTTGCCTTGGCAACTGTGTGATGGTTGTGCACTAATCCTAATTATAAGAATAAAACACATGCATGATGAACTTTACCACCTAGAATGCAGCAGACATGCCTGATCCTGACATACAGAATATCTTATACTCCAGAGCAGCACTCACTATTCTGCTGGTGCAGTCACTGTACATACATTACTATCCTGCACTGATCACTGAGTTACATTATGTATTATACTCCAGAGCTGCACTCACTATTCTGCTGGTGCAGTCACTTGTACATACATTATTATCCTGTACTGATCCTAGTTACATCCTGTACTATCACTCCAGAGCTGCGACTCACTATTCTGCTGGTGCAGTCACTGTGTACATACATTACTTATCCTGTACTGATCCTGAGTTACATCCTGTATTATCCTCCAGAGCTGCACTCACTATTCTGCTGGTGCAGTCACTGTGTACATACATTACTTATCCTGTACTGATCCTGAGTTACATACTGTATTATCCTCCAGAGCTGCACTCACTATTCTGCTGGTGCAGTCACTGTACATACATTACTATCCTGTACTGATCTGTTTACATCCTGTATTATACTCCAGAGCTGCACTCACTATTCTGCTGTTGCAGTCACTGTGAACATAATTACTTATCCTGTACTGATCCTGAGTTACATCCTATATTATCCTCCAGAGCTGCAGCTCACTATTCTGCTGGTGCAGTCACTGTGTACATACATTACTTATCCTGTACTAATCCTGAGTTACATCCTATATTATCCTCCAGAGCTGCACTCACTATTCTGCTGGTGCAGTCACTGTGTACATACTTACTTATCCTGTTACTGATCCTGAGTTACATACCTGTATTATCCTCCAGAGCTGCACTCACTATTCTGCTGGTGCAGTCACTGTGTACATACATTACTTATCCTGTACTGATCCTGAGTTACATCCTATATTACTCAGAGCTGCGCTCACTATTCTGCTGGTTGCAGTCACATTGTGTACATACATTTCCTTATCCTTTAACTGATTCTGAGTACACATATATATCCTCCAAAGCTGCAATTCCACTCAAAATACTGCTGGTGCAGTCAACTGTACATAGATATCTTATTCTGTATGATCCATACATAGAATATCGTTTACTCCAAGCTGCAAAAACACTTATTTTGGGCCCGGTGCAGTCACTGTGTACATATCAATACTTAATCTGTACTGATCCCGGTTACATCCCCGTTTATCCCCAGAGCTGCCTCACTATTCTGTGGTGCGTCCTGTCACATACATCTTATCCTTACTGATCCCGGTTTTCATCCTGTATTATACTCCAGAGCTGCACCCTATTTGTGGTGCGCCCTGTAAAAGCATTACATCCTGTACTGATCTGAGTTACATCCTGTATTTTACCCCGAGCTGGCTCACTATTTGTGGAGCAGTCCTGTAATAATTACTTATCCCGATGAATGAGTTAATTTTCCGTATTTTCCCCCAGAGCTGCGCTCCTTTTCTGCGGTCTCACTGACATACATTACTTTTCCTTACTGATCCTGAGTTCATCCCCTTTATCCCCCAGGCTGCGCTCATTTTTCTGCTGGTGCAGTTTATTTTACTTTAAAATTTCTTATCCTGTACTGATCTGAGTTAAATCCTGTTTATCCCCTTTAGAGCTGCACTCACTATTTTGTGGTGCAGTACTTTTGTAATACATTATTATCCTGTACTGATCTAAAATTTCATCCTGTATACACTGCGAGCTGCACTCACTTTCTGCTGGTGCAGTCATGGTAAATACATTACTTTTTCCGTCTGATCCTGAATTACATCTGTATTATCCCCCAAGGGGTGCACCATTTTCTGTGTGCAGTCCTTGTTTACATTTTTATCCTGAAAATGATCCTGGTTTCATTCCGTTTATCCTCCGGCTGCATCATGTTCTGCTGGTGCGTCACGTACATAATTAATTATCCCGTATGATCCTGGTTACACCTGTATTACCCCCGAGCTGCACTCATATTTGCTGGTGCAGTCACGTACTCTTTTTTTATCCTTTACGATCCTGAGTTTACTCCTGTATTATCCTCCAGAGTGCACTCACTTATTTTTGCGTTTTCGTCACTGTGGCTACATTTTTATCCTGTACTGATCCTGGTTTAAACCTGTTTTCCTCCCAAGTGTTTTCACAATTTTGCTGGTGCAGTCACTGGCAAAAACATTTCTTTTCCCGTATGATCCTGGTTACATCCCGTATTATCCCCAAGCTGTGCTCACTTTTTGTGTGCAGTCACTGTGGCATTTTTTAATTACTTTTTCCCCTACTGACCAAAAGTTACATCCTGTATTTTTCCCCAGAGTGCGCTCACTTTCTGCTGGTCGGTCACCGTACATAAATTATTATTGTCTGTCCTGATTACATCCTGTATTTACTTTAGGTGCACTCTAATTTGTGGTGGTCACTGTAAATCATTATTATGCTGTTCTGACCTGAGTTACACCTGTTTATCCTCCAGAGTGCGCTCACTATTCTGTGGGGGCGTCACTGTGCACTTCATTTTCTTATCCTGTTGATCCTGGTTAATCTTTTATTTCCCCCAGAGCTGACTCATATTTGTGGTGCAGTACTGTACATACATGACTTATCCTGTAGTCCTGAGTTACATCCTGTTTATCTCCAGGCTGCGCTCACTATTCTGCTGGTTTTCAGTCACTGTACATAATTCTTATCCTGTCTGATCTGGTTACATCCGTATTTTCCCCCGAGCTGCATCCTATTCTGTGGTGCAGTCCTGGGTACATCATTATTATCCTGTATGATCCTGAGTTACATCCTGCTTGTACTCCGAGCGCGCTCACATTCTGCTGGGGCAGTCACTGTATACATTACTTATCCCTTTACTTCTGAGTTTTCTCCTGTATATACTCCAGAGCTGCGCTAAAATTTGTGGTGCAGTCCGTGTAAAATACATTTCTTTCTGTAATGTTTCCCGAGTTAATCCCGAATTATCCTCCAGAGCTTCGCTACTATTCTGCTGGGCAGTCACGTAATAATTTCTTTCCTGACTGATCCTGGTTACAGTGTTTATCCTCAGAGCTGCGCCACTATTCGCTGGTGCAGTCCCTTCATACATTATTTTCCTGTACTGTCCTGAGTTACATCCCGTATTATCTCCAGAGCTGCACTCACTATTTGCTGGTGCTCACTGTACATACATTATTTTTCCTGTACGATCCCGAGTTACATCGTGTATTTCCTCCAGAGCTGCCACCTATTCGTGGTGAGTCACTGTCATAAATTTTTTTATCCCCGTATGATCTGAGTTACATCCCCGTATTATCCTCCCGAGCTGCGCTCACTTTCTGCGGGGCAGTCACTGTAAATACTTACTTTCCCGTATGATCCCGGTTTAAAATCTGTATTTTCCCCCCAGAGTGCACTCAAATATTCCCCCTGGTGCGTCATGTGTCAACATTATTATCCCGTATGCCTGGGTTACATCCTGTATTATCTCCAGACTGCGTCACTTTTTCTGTGGTGCAGTCCTGTGTAATACATTACTTATCTGTTGATCCCGAGTTCATCCTGTATTATCCTTCCCAGAGTGCACTCCTATTCTGCTGGTGCAGTCATTACATACATTTTTATCCTGTATGATATGGTTAAATCCTGTATTATCCTCCCGAGTGCACTCATTTCTGTGGTCGTATGTGTACATACATTACTTTTCCTGTTTCCCTCCTGGTTACATCCTGTATTATCCTCCAGAGCTGCACTCACTATTCTGCTGGTGCAGTCACTGTGTACATACATTACTTATCCTGTACTGATCCTTAGTTACATCCCACATGTCACTCAAGAGCTGAACTCTCTATTCTGCAGATTGAAAAGTCACCAAGTTTGTGGACAGACACTTCCCTAGCAGCTTATCTAAGTTCCTGTAGTACAAAGAGCAGATAATTCTCACCAAATCAGATAAATTGCCACTTCCCGAAATACAGGCGGTCAGAGCAGGGTGGGAGCAGACAGTGCGCAACGTTATCAGTGATAATTGTTATTTTGTAAAAGTTCAGGATTTTCACATCACATATTTTGTAACATCGGTTACAAGTGTCAAGTCCTGTCAAATCCATTGATTAATTGAGCAGGATCCTCTGTGCTGCTGTGACTGCCAAAGTGTAACACGAAATAAGAAAAAGTTTTAAAAAAGAAAACCCGCAGGGACATAAGGTTATTGGCAGCGACTCTGATTCTACACAAATCTGCTTCCAAACAGTGGATTCAAGAAACTACCCAAGAAAATAACGGGGGCGGGGCCTGACTACAAAGAGACTAGTCAAGCACCGCCCTCTAAGGCTCTACCCTTTCCCTGCCAGGGCCATGTATGATACAGTCTGACGTAAGTATATGGGGGCTGCACCTTAGATCTTGGTGTCAATATACAGCTACTTCTGCGCCCCCTATAGCTATTTCCCCTAATAGGATTAAAACTCAGGGTACAGCACTTGTTTGAAATTGGGGGGCAATGTGAAAAGTTTTCCTTCCTGGTTCAAAGCATGCAGTATATAAGGAGGCATGGGGGAGCCGCTAATGGGATTAGAAGCCACCTTATCCTATAGAGCCCCCCAGTGACTCCAAAGAAAAGGATACAGGGGCTTATCTTCATGCTATCCCCCCTTCTTATTGATCACCCCTGTTATGGTCATCTCCCCCCTGCAGAGCCCCAGTCACCCCAGAGGGAGACAGGAACTTTTCTTCATATCATTCCCCTCTTACCAATCACCATTGTTACTGTCATCTCCCCCTCTAAAGCCCCCAGTCAGGGTCATATTTTCCCTTGGGCACACTAGGCAGTTGCCCGGGGGCCCCACAAGTATAGTATTGGTTGGCTTTGCATATTTAACAGTTTGTGTGTTTTTAGGACATGCAACCAGTTAAAAACCACGGTGGAGAAGGGAGCCAAAGCCTCCCAGCCCTGCCAAATAGTCTTGTAGGCTGCAGGTGTCCAAAAATAAGTGGGAGGGGGGCTCGAGACATGGCCAAGCGAGATATCATGTATTTGGGCAAGGCCCACTGCAGTGCTATGTCCAGGGGCCCATAAAGGGGCCCAAAGGGGGAGACAGGAACTTTTCTTCATATCACTCCCCCTTTTACCAATCACCCCTGTTATGGTCACCTCCCCCTGTACAGTCCCAGTGACTCCAGTGGGGGGGGATACAGGAACTTTTCTTCATGTTATCACACTCTTAGCAACCACGGCATGTTCAATACATTTTTGGATCCGTTTATAGATGCGTGTTTGGATCTGTGTTCCGGACCCAAAGACGCATCTAACAAATAGCAGTGGGATTTCCATTGCTTTCAATGTAAAACACGCATCGGCGTTCAGACCAGTGATCGCTGAACCGTTTTACTTGGTCTTTTGGATCCGTTCAAAGAATCGTCATGTCAATTCTTGATCCGTTTGACGCAGCAGGCGCCCTATTTAAAACTATATGGTGCGTGTCTGCTGCAGCCAAGATGCATCCAAACATGTAGCTGCGTGTTGGATGCATTTTAAGCAGCACTTTTGGATGCGTTTTTCAGATCAAAAATATATGCAACACGCAGTGTGAACAGACCCTTAGGGCATGTTCACACGGCAGTTTTGGTTTCGCCGTAGCTCTTGCCGCGGTTCCCTCGGCCAGAACCTCGTCGAACCTCACCGCAAACTCCCGACGCGGGTTTGCGGCGCGGGCGCTTGGCGTGGTCTCGGCGCGAGTGGGCCGTGGCTTGGGGCGCGGCTTGCGCCGAGGGTTTGCCCCCATGCAAATTAATAGCAGGGGGCAAACCGCGCCGCGAGCCGCGGCCCAGCCGCGCACCACCCACGGCGACACCCGCGGCCGCCGCGCAGAGCACTCCCTGTCGAGAACTGACAGGAGAGTTCTCCACACGCGTGGGTTTGGCCGCGGCCCCGAAGCCGCGGCCAAACCCGCGGCGTGTGAATATTAACGCGGTTTCCCATAGGAAACCATGTTAATAAACTTGCCGCGGTTTTGGGCGCGGAAACCGCGTCGGAACCCGCGGCCATAGCCGCGGCCAAATCCGTCGTGTAAACAGGGCCTTACTGCCATCTCCCCCTGCATAGCCCCAGTAACCACAAGGGGAAGACAGGAACTTTTCTCCATTTCATTCCCCTCTTACCAATCACCCTTGTTACCGTCATCTGCCCCTGTACAGCTCCCAATGATACCCCCAGTGGGGGAGATGCAGGAACTTTTCTCCATTTCATCCCCCTCTTACCCATCACCCCTATTAATGTCATCTGCCCCTGTACAGTCGCAGTGACCTCATATAAGATACAGGAACCTTCCTCCATGTTATCACCTTGTTACCAATACGATCGGGTGGAGGTTTTCTGTCCGTTCTTTGCCGACCTCTGGGTCTCACAGATTTCCGTTCTCCCTCGTCCTGGTGCATGGGCTGCTCTGTGCCTGTAGCTGGAGGTGATGGGTGGGACCCTGCGTGTTCTGGGTTGTGCGTCTCTTCTTAATCCAGATCTTTACCCACAGACTGATGGATTTTTTTTTTTTTTTTTACAAAACATTACAATTTAATGCAAAGTTGCATAAAGGCGTCCATGAGTGAAAAGTGCTGAGAGGCCTCTTCACCACGAGCCAGAAAGTAAATGGAGAAATGTATTATTTAGGTTTTAATTGTGTCAAAATTGTCCCCAAACCTCTTACAGCAAAAGAGTTATAGAGAGAAATGCAACCCCCTTCCCCACAGATCCAAGGTCTTCTCCATCCTCTGGCCACTTTATTGTAAGACAGCAGAATGTTCTTTTTACATGGGGCCAGCTGTATATTACTGCTGATATCTACCACTATATGGTCACTGTATGGAGGTTATATACAGTCTGCAAAAGCCTTGTAAAACTGGTGTCTAAACCCCTATATGGTCACTGTATGGAGATAATATACAGTCTGCAGAGCCTGTGTACACTGGTGTCTACCACTATATGATCACTGTATGGTGGTTATATACAGTCTACAGAGCCTGTGTACTCTGGTGTCTACCATTATATGGTCACTGTATGGAGGTAATATACAGTCTGATGAGCCTGTGTACACTGGTGTCTACCATTATATGGTCACTGTATGGAGGTAATATACAGTCTGCACAGCCTGTGTACACTGGTGTCTACCACTATATGGTACTGTAGGAGGTAATATACAGTCTGATGAGCCTGTGTACACTGGTGTCTACCATTATATGGTCACTGTATGGAGGTAATATACAGTCTGCAGAGCCTGTGTACACTGGTGTCTACCACTATATGGTCACTGTATGGAGGTAATATACAGTCTACAGAGCCTGTGTACACTGGTGTCTACCACTATATGGTCACTGTATGGAGGTAATATACAGTCTACAGAGCCTGTGTACACTGGTGTCTACCACTATATGATCACTGTATGGAGGTAATATACAGTCTGCAGAGCCTGTGTACATGGTGTCTACCACTATATGGTCACTGTATGGAGGTAATATACAGTCTGCAAGTCTGCAGAGCCTGTGTACACTGGTGTCTACCAATATATGGTCTCTGTATGGAGGTAATATACAGTCTGCAGAGCCTGTATACACTGGTGTCTACCACTATATGGTTACTGTATGGAGGTAATATAGAGTCTCCAGACAAATGGATATGAAATAGATAAACAGATAGATCTAAAATAAAAAGATAGCTTTTCCCCATACTTTTTGTAGGGGCTATTTATAGACTATAAATTAATCATGTTCCCCCGAAGCCGTCTTTTCTCAAGACTAAATAAGTTTAATTCTTTTAACCTCTCCTCATAACTAAGATGCTCCATTCACCTTGTAAGTTTGGTTGCTCGTCTTTGCACTCTCTCTAGCTCCATTACATCTTTGCTATAGATTGGAGCCCAGAACTGAACAGCATATTCCAAGTGAGGTCGCACCAATGCTTTATACAGCGGTAAAATTATATCCTTGCCCCGTGAGTCAAGGTCTCTTCTAATACACACCAATATCCTGCTCGCCTTATTCGCAGCTGATTGACACTGCATGCTGGTCTGTAGTCTCTGATCTATTATGTCTCCCTGTAGTCGTCGTTTCTCAAGTCTAAATGAGTTCAATTCTTTCAAACTCTCCTCATAGCTTACAGCAGTGGTTACAGCACAGGATACAGCAGAGGATACAGTGTAGGATACAGCAGAGGATACAGCAGGGGATACAGTGTAGGATACAGCAGAGGATACAAAGTATTCAGCAGAAGATACAGCAGAGAATACAGAGGATACAGCAGGGGATACAGTGTAGGATACAGCAGAGGATACAAAGTATTCAGCAGAAGATACAGCAGAGAATACAGTGTAGGATACAGCAGGGGATACAGTGTAGGATACAGCAGGGGATACAGTGTAGGATACAGCAGAGAGTCCAGCAAATGGTACAGCAGGGGATACAGTGTAGGATACAGAAAAACCAGCTGGGGAAATAGTGTAGGATGCAGCAGAGGATACAGCAGGGGATACAGTGTAGGATACAGCAGAGGGTACAAAGTATTCAGCAGAAGATACAGCAGAGGATACAGCAGGGGATACAGTGTAGGATACAGAGGAACCAGCAGAGGATACAGAAGAGGATACAGTGTAGGGTACAACAGAGGAGTCAGCAGAGGATACAGCATGGGATACAGTGTAGGATACACCAAGGGATACAGTGTAGGATACAGAGGAACCAACAGGGGATACAGAGCATATAATAGAGGATATAGTGTAGGATACAGCAAGGGATACAGTGTAGGATACAGAGGAACCAACAGGGGATACAGAGCATATAATAGAGGATACAGTGTAGGATACAGCAAGGGATACAGTGTAGGATACAGAGGAACCAGCAGTGGATAGAGAGGATATAATAGAGGATACAGAGGATACAACAGAGGATACATCAGGGGATACAGTGTAGGATACAGCAGAGGATACAAAGTATTCAGCAGAAGATACAGAGGATATGGTGTAAGATACAGCAGAGGATATAAAGTTTGCAGCAGAGGATACAGCAGAAAATACAGAGGATACAGTGTAATATACAGCATAGGGTACAAGAGAGGATACAGCAAGGGATACAGCATGGGATACAGTGTAGGATACAGAGGAACCAGCAGGGGAAACAGAGGATAAAATTGAGGATACAGAGGATACAGCAGGGGATACAGTGTAGGATACAGCAGAAGATACAGTGTAGGATACAGAGGAACCAGCAGAGGAAACAAAGGACATAATAGAGGGTACAGAGCATACAACAGAGGATACAGCAGGGGATACAGTGTAGGATACAGCAGGGGATACAATGTACAATACAGACAACCAGCAGGGGATACAGAGGATATAATAGAGGGTACAGAGGATACAACAGAGAATACAGCAGGGGATACAGTGTAGGATACAGCATGGGATACAGAGGATATAATAGATGGTACAGAGGATACAGCAGGGGGTACAATAGGGGATACAGTGTAGGATACAGCTGAGGGTACAATAGGGGATACAGTGTAGGATACAGCTGAGGGCACAATAGGGGATACAGTGTAGGATACAGCTGAGGGCACAATAGGGGATACAGTGTAGGATACAGCTGAGGGCACAATAGGGGATACAGTGTAGGATACAGCTGAGGGCACAATAGGGGATACAGTGTAGGATACAGCAGAGGGTACAATAGGGGATACAGTGTAGGATGCAGCAGGGGATACAGTGTAGGATACAGCAGGGGATACAGTGTAGGATACAGCTGAGGGCACAATAGGGGATACGAGGCATTTACAGGATTCCAGGAAAGCTGTTGCATATTCTTCAGGTCTCCTGTTGCCATTATCCCTGTGTGCAGATGAGCGGGGGCCGCGGGCGCTGGAGGAGATAATGATTGATTGATGTATTGACTGAGCCCGGCAGTGTAATCCCATAGAGCTCATGACACAGCGGAGCAGCAGCATTATTCCTCCACGGCCGCACATTTAATTAACTTTAAAAACCCTTCTTTTCCCATTCCATGTAAGGACCTGACTTGGGACCGGGGGGACCTGCCAATGGGGGGGGGCCCTCTGAGCGAGCATAACCGAAGTGACAGAAAATGAAACCAGATATCACAGCACAGAAAGGTATCTCAGCTAAACTCTGCTACATCCGATCACCTGGGGTATTGTGCTGATCCCAGGTTATTGCACTGCTGGGACCCCCGCGATCAGTGGTGATCTACAGAGGACATGAATATAAGAGCTCTTTTTTCTCGCAGCCCCTCACAGGAAAATGAATTTATTGCACGGTTTAAAATTGAAATCTTTGAAATAAATAGGTCCCATTATAATATAGGGAAATGCTGAACTCAAGGGAGATGCTTTTTGTAATCATGTGCCTTTACCTTTTCCCCGAGATATCTCCCTTTTTATGGGCTTCATAGCTCCTCAGGGCTATAGTACAGACCTGTTCGACTCCCTGTAGGGGCCAGACTGGTTGCTATAGTCAGACTTTTTCTTTGCAGCCTATAGAACCCGTAAAAAACCCCCCGAATTCAAAAATGAAATAAAAAAAAGGGCTGAGGTGAGAGAATCAATGTGGAGACAACCCCTTTAATTTAATTTGTAAGAATCAACAAAAAAGGTAAGTTATTAAATTAACCCAGCAAAAGGGTTTGTTTTTAGTTTTGATAGTGCGGGGAAGGGGGTTTTTTACATTTGTTTTTGCTGTCTGTGCCCTTTTTAAAAAATTTTTACCCAAGTTTGCCGTGGGGTGCTGGCACTTTTGTTCCCCTGCTACCTGCTGTGAAATGACAAGTGCCAGCATGCCCCATAATACCATTTGTAACTAAGGACCGAGTAAGTCGGGGGCAGGGAAGTTGGGGACTGCCTGTATTTGGGCCCAGGCAAAAAGGTATATAGCACCCCCCCCCCCCCCCCCCCCCCCCCCCCCCGAAAAATTCAACCCTCCATCCCTCCTTGCACCCTTTCTGCCTCGGATGAAGCGCCGCCCTCGGCGGACGCCTAACTTTGCCTACCCGACATCCCAGCCCTGAAAAAGAGTGAGACGATTTCTCAATGAATTCAAGTTCTCTGCTTGCTGTCATTCAATAGTAACCTTCTTGGTTTGCTTCCAGTTTGGGTCCTTCTTGGGTTTTGTAAAAGGGCACACGGACCCCTGCTAAACTGAAACCCAACCTCTGCCCCCGCGGGGTCCCTTTTCCCTCCACCCCGGCACATTTTTGTTTTTGCATTTCTGTTTTCTGTGTTGCTATATATGAGGCGAGGAGATTCCACTCTTCCCACAATTGTATATTTGGATAAGAGGGGTTTTGTTTAAAGATGGGGGCCCGGGTTAACATCCCTTTTTTTTTTTTATCCCATTATCTGTTTGTTTTGTTTTACTTTTTTTTTTTTTATTCTCTGTTTGGTTTTTAGTTTTCCATTTTGGTTTCGGTCCACATAATCCTTTTAATAAAACCCAAAGTCCCCCGTTCCCCCTTTTTTGGGGAAAAAGGGAAAAGGGGTCAAGAAAGTTTTGACAACCTGGCAAAGGACATTTTCTTTCCCCGCTAAACCCCAAAATACAAACAAATGAAGCTCCTGTTTTTAAAAACTATACTTAAATTTTTAAATATTATTAAAAATATTAATAATAAATATTGCTACAATTTACTAAAATGTTTTAATATTGGTTTTTTTTCTTCTTCTTTATTTTTTTTTATTAAATTTTTTTTATTAAAAATTTTTAAAAGTAAATAGTAATATTATTTTTAAAACAGTTAAAACAAAAGTTTATTAATTAAAAAATTATTATTTTTTTGTTAAACCTTAAATTTTTTTTAAAAAATTAAAATTTTTATTGCTATTATTTTTTTATTTTGCATTAATTTTTGTTTAATTTTTTATAAAATTTTTAATTTTAAAATTTTATTATTTTATTTTTATTATTAAATTTTTTATTAATTTCCTTTATTTAATTGGGAAAAGATGGACATTAGCAAAATCCCCGGGAAACCTCAGGGAAAAAACACCCCCAAAACCATGCCTGGGAAAAACACAAGCTGAAGTTGGCAGCGTTATGGTCTGGGGAAGTTTTTGGGGGCATTTTCTGCACCACTCGTCCCTGTGGAAGGTGCTCTCATCTGATTTGGATATGAATCCTTCCTTGCAGATCACCTACATCCATACAGGCTGATTGTCTCCCCTGGGGCAGATGGGATCTTCCAGCAAGATAATGCGACGTCACTCGGCTAGAAATGTCTGAAATTGGTTGGAAGAGCAGGAGCAAGACTTCCCATTTTCCAAATATTAATTCCGCTGACCGTGGGGGGCCCTGGATGGTGGTGTTGGCTCTATGGCTCATCCAGCAACTGTGGGGCCCCTGGATGGTGGTGTTGGCGCATTGCCCCTCCAGCAGCAGGGGGAGCACACGATGGGGGTGTTGGCTGGATGGACCATCCAGCAGCGGTGGGGCCCCAGGATGGGGGTGTTGGCTCTATGGACTCTCCAGCAGCTGTAGGTGCATTCAGATGTGGGGCCCCTGGTGGTGTGTTGGCTATGGGTCCTTCAGCAGCTGTGGAGCACTGGATGGGGGTTTGCCTTGGACCCAGCCTGTGGGAGCCCCGGATGGTGGGGTTGGCTCTATGACCCTCCAGCAGCTGTGGGGCACCTGGGTGGTGGTGTTGGCTCTATGACCCCCCCCAGAGCTGTGGGGCCCCCCGAATTGGGGGTGTTGGCTCTTGGGTCCCCAGAGCTGGGGGCCCTGGATGGTGGGGTTGGCTTTATGGACCCGCCCGCAGCTGGGGCACCTGGGGTGGTGGTGTTGGCTCTATGACCCTCAGCGCTTGGGGGCCCCCCGGTGGTGGGGGTTGACTCTATGGGTCCTCCCCAAACTGGGGGGGCCCTGGATGGTGGTTTGGCTCTATGAACCCCCACAGCTGTGGGGCCCCCCGGATGGTGGTGTTGGCTCTATGGCCCTTCGCACTGTGGAGCCCCTGGATGGTGGTGGTTTTGGCTTAGGCTCCCCCAGCAGCGTTGGGGGCCCCTGGATGGTGGTGTTGACTCTATGGCTCCTCCAGCAGCGTGGGGCCCCTGGATGGTGGGGTTGGGTTATGTAACCCCAGCAGCTGTGGGCCCCCGGATAGGGGAACTATCTGGCACAGGGGGAACTGACTCATGGGGACTATCAGGCTACAGGGGAGTATCATGGCTTACAGGGGCCCAAATATCTGGCTACAGGGGCAACTGATAAGGGGCAAATTCATGACTACAGGGGAACTATCATGGCATTGACAACTGGCCCCGGGCAACTATCATACTACAGGTGCAACTTTCATGGCTGCTGGGGGTCTATTGGGTTACGGGGGGTATAATGGCTAAGGGGCACTTGTGGCTACAGGGGGCAACTATCAGGGACGGACGGAAGCCGAGACTCAGCGTCGCAGGGGCCGTGTTGAGAGCTGTGCGCCCCCTGCAACGCTGTGTATGTATTGTGCATGCGAAAGTTGCGCATGCACGACTCTCTCTATTCACTGATATGGAAGATCCACATACAACTGAGTACACTTGCCCCCAAAGAAGTGAATGCAGAAATCTGCACATATGAGACTCTCTCTATTCACTTATATTGAAGTCCCAAGTACTGCTGAATGCCCTTGGTCCCATAGAAGTGAATGCAGAAAGCAGCACATGTCCGACTCTCTTTATTCACTTCTATGGGAGTTCCAAGTACACCTAAGTATAATTGCTCCCATAGAATTTTTTCAAAAATTGGATGCGTGACTCTCTTCATTCACTTACATGGGAGTCTCAAGTACAGCTGAGTACACTTGCTCCCAAAGAAGTGAAAGCAGAAGGCTGCGCATGCGCGGTTACCTCTCTGTCTTCTGAAGTTACTGATCATTCCTTGTTCTTTACTTTTTTGCCCCTTGTTACACTAGAATTTTGGATTGCTTTGCCGCAAACAGAACTCTCGCAACAAAATAGGTGGAAAATGTAGTGATGGGAACCACCACTAAAACCCCTTAGGGCATGCCCCCCCTGGCACGGGTTTTCGCCGGTTTTTCAGGAAAGGGGGGGTTTTTCAGACCGCCTGAAAAAACCCCCGAAAAAATTTGCACAATTTTGCCTTAAAGGAAAAACCCGTGAAGCATTTCCCCCCTGGGTCTATGGAAAACCCCTGAAGCGTCCCCTGGTGCCCCCATGGAAAACCTGCAGCAGTCCCCATGGTGTCTATGGAAAAACCCCTGCGCAGTCCCCTGGTGCTCTATGGAAAACCCCTTTTCACGTCCCCCCCGGGTTTTTTGGAAAACCCGTGCAGAGTCCCCACGGTTCTTATGGAAAAAACCCCTGCGCATCCCCACTGGCGCCTATGGAAAACCCCTTTCAGCAGTCCTCCTGGTGCTCTATGGAAAACCCCGTACAGCAGTCCCCACTGGGGCTCTATAGAAAACCCATGCACAGTCCCCCTGGTCTTATGGAAAAAAACCCCGCAGATCCCCCTGGTGCTCTATGGAAAACCCCCGGCGCATCCCATGGTGCTCATGGGAAACCCCGCAGCAGTCCCCCCTGGTGCTCATGGAAAAACCCGGCAGCAGCCCCCACTGGTGCTCTATGGAAAACCCGTGCAGCAGTCCCCACTGGTGCTCTAGGGAAAACCCTGCGCAGTCCCCATGGTCCCTTTAGGGAAAACCCCCGCGCACAGTCCCCACTGGTGCTTAGGAAAACCCGCGCAGCAGTCCCCACTGGTGCCTAGGAAAAAACCCGCGCAGCCCCCACGGTGCTCTATGGGAAAACCCGCGCAAGTCCCCAGGTGCTCTTGGAAAACCCGTGCAGCATCCCCACTGCACGGGTTTTCCGCCCGGCGGTTTTGCCTGGCGGTCCGGTGGCAAAAACAAAAATAAGCACCATTTTCCCGTTGGTTTTCCGGACGGAAGAGTGCTTCCAATGGGAAGGGGGAGGGGTGTTCTCCGTCACGCGGAGAAAAGCCTCCCCCCCCGGTGTGGGACGGCCGCAAAAACAGGACAAATACCGGCCGGCAAACCGACCGGTATTTGTCCTATGCCGTGTGAACGCGCCCTTACAGTCCGAAAAATTGATGACCCTGTCCCTCCATCCCTCAGCTTCACCACCAGCAGGGTCTAACATGCACCTTATTGCTCTGTTGTAGGGGACTAATGCACACAGCTAAGCCCTTTGCTTTAAACTCCAGATCCCATTGCGGTCCCTACAGTCGGAGCCCCATTATTTATCAGGCAATGCATTTTTTGGGGCCGGAATCTCCCACCTGTTTATTTTCTCTCTCCACTCTCTGGATATGCAGGACCTTACATGAGTCACTCAGACTTTTCCCATTGCTGCTCCCTCCCCCCTCTCACAGCATGCAGTCCCAGAGACACAAATAAACTGCAGCTGCATCCCCCTCCTCTCCCTCCTACATGTGCACTAGTTACTGTACTAGGGAGATGGATTTTTTTGGAGGCTTCAGAGATTTGTGAACATTTTAGAGGTAGCCCCGAGGCAGGAGGTGAGAGCTGCCGGCTGCTGAAGGACGCCACAACTACCTGATGGGGTTTACTACAAGTTTTCATGTATTCTATTCTTTTGCTTGGAGTGTTTGAGCATTGCTTCTCTCTGTCTCAGTGTATGACCTGCGAGCAGTCTGCCCGTGACATTGCATTTCTCATAGGCGTTTATTTGTTTACCCGAGCACTTGTATAGTGCATGCATTCACCGGCGTCTGGTACACAGACTCTCTGAATGAACTTCTGTAAGTCTTGTCCATTTAGAGATCCTGATGGTCGCGTGTGACCTTTACTGCAACTTTTTCAGATGCTCCTTTGAAAACAACTGCATCTGCGTGGTCCTGCTCCATCATAGGATCCACCACATGATCACCCCTCTCACGCATAGCGGACGAGTGAATGGTTGTCTATCGGTATTTTTGCATTTGTGCAGTCTTCCCTGTATGGTGCTGTAGTTTTTTCTGCATCCAGGTGTGAACTGGTACTGATCTAATGTGCAGTTTTTTTACTAAGCAGTGGCCCCTCCCCACCCCCTAATGAATGGGTGTGTGGGCAACTGTTCATCAGTGAGCTGCACCTGCTGAATTTCTCCCTGGTAGCACTGGGGCCCTGGAGTCAATACTTTGTAGGACACCTTTATCTGCAATGTATTCAGCCCCTGGAGTCAGTACTTTGTAGGACACCTCTATCTGCCCAAAGTATCCCGCCCCGAGTCAGTACTTTGTAGGACCCTCTATCTGCAATGTATTCAACCCTGGAGTCAGTACTTTTGGTAGGACACCCCTATCTGCAATGTATCCAGCCCGGAGTCAGTACTTTGTAGGACACCTCTATCTGCCCAAAGTATTCAGCCTGGAGTCAGTACTTTGTAGGACACCTTATCTGCAATGTATTCAGGCCCGGAGTCAGTACTTTGTAGGACACCTCTATCTGCAATGTATTCAGCCTGGAGTCAGTACTTTGTAGACACCTCTATCTGCAATGTATTCAGCCCGGAGTCGTACTTTGTAGGACCCCCCTCTTCTGCAATGTATTCAGCCCTGGAGTCAGTACTTTGTAGGACACCTCTATCTGCAATGTATTCAGCTCCCAGAGTCAGTACTTTGTAGGACACCCCTATCTGCAATGTATCAGCCCCGGAGTCAGTACTTTGTGGACACCTCTATCTGCAATGTATTCAGCCCCGGAGTCAGTACTTTGTAGGACACCTCTATCTGCAATGTATTCAGCACCGGAGTCAGTACTTTGTAGGACACCCCTATCTGTAATGTATTCAGCCCAGACAGTGCTTTTTTAGGGCACCTCTATCGTAATGTATTCACCCCGACTCTGTTTGAGGACACCTTTTTATCTGCAATGTATACACCCCCGGGAGTCAGTACTTTGTAGGAACCTCTATCTCAATGTATTCACCCCGGGATCGTACTTTGTAGGACACCTCTACTCCCAAGTTTTCAGCCCTGGAGTCTAGTTTGTAGGACACCTCTATCTGCAATGTATTCAGCCCAAGTCAGTACTTTGAGGACACCTACCCCAAATGTATTCACCCCCGGAGTCAGTACTTTTGGGAAACCCCTCTATCGCAATATTTTTCAGCCCCGAGTCAGTACTTTGTAGGACACCTTTATTTTCGTATCGCAATTCTTGTTGAGATACTGTCATCACTTTCTTTGCTCCCAATAATCCTGTGATATGTCCTCTCCTTCAGAGTCTCTCCTGCAGCAGCTCTTGTTGAGGCACTTCTGTTGCCTTTTATGTTATCTCTATTAGAACCTTGTGCCCTCACCCTTTTTGGATCCCTGAGGCTTGTTTCACTTATTGCTAGACACCTACTGGTATATCCCTCTACATATGGCCTCACCATTACGGTATCTCCTGCAGCAGCTCTTGTTGAGGCACTTCTGTCACTTATTATTAAGACTCTTATATAGCCTTGTGCATGCCCCTGGTTGTTGGCTCCATTTGAGAGGATCTCTTGACCACAAGCCGGCTGTTGTTCAAGTACAGGCTGCCCCTTTATGCTTGGTCCAGTTTGACTCACAAAAGAAGAAGGAAGAATAGAGTTGTTACTCCGCACTTTATTTAGGGCAGAGGGCACCTTAAAGGGGTTGTATCATTTCATTAAATGGTCCTCAGAATAAGGGGACAGTGAAAAAAGCAACTCTGCAATTGGATGTCATTGCAAAGCGTCTTGTTTTCACAGTCTCCCTTTCTTCTGTTTCTGTAAAACCTGTTCCCCCGTGCTGTCAATTCCCCCTCCTTTCATTTCATTTTCTGACGGCTCACTAAATTTTCATTTTGTTGGCCCCCGGGCTATTCATGGGATACGTTTCCTGCCTCTCTCACTCAGAAAAAGGGGACGGCAACAATTTTACTCTTACAGCCAGAGCTGCTAGTAACCCCGCAGCGCTTCTACAAACAGAAAACAGCAGAATTGTGCCTCGATGCCTATTGCTCCTGCGTGTAAGGGGCCGGCAACAATTTCACTCTAAACAGCCACCAGCTCCTCCTCATAGACACTGAAACTGCTTCTATAATCAGAAAACAGCAGAATTTTGCCTCGGTGCCTTGTGTAAACATAGAAAGGAAGCAGATCTGTGCTGCTCTGGAGGAGTTCATAGAAGACTGGATTCAACTGTAACAAACCCCCGCTGTGAGAGAGGAGAGATCATGCTCTGAGTTCATAGAAGACTGTCTAATAATCACCTTTATTTTAAAAATTCAAAAAAAAACCAAAAAAAAACAACAAACATTATTAACACACATCCAATTAGGGGGG
>JAODAL010056817.1:0-23059 GCA_025379985.1 Phyllomedusa bahiana
ATACACCTGGGTGACACAAAATTCTGGTTTTAAAATTTTAAAGGGTCAATGTACCTTATGAACAAAGTTTGACTGACCAAAAGTAAAAAAAAACACGTATCTGAAAAGTTCGGATAATAAAAGGATTTTTGGCACCTACAATAACCTGTGGTGACTAAAAAAATTGCGGGATTAAAATTTTAAGTGCAAGGTACCTCTATCAACAAACTTGATGACCAAAAGTAAAAAAAACAGCTATTTTGGAATGTATATGAAAATAAAAGGGGGGGGTTTTTGCCCCTAACAAATAGCCCTCAAAAAAAAGATCGATCCTAATATAAGTTTATAAGTTCAGGCTCCCCAACATCCAATAAATCTAAAACAAAAAGTTTTTTAAAAAAAGCTTTTTGCAATGCAATGTCTACACATCTGGGTGCACAATATCCAGTATTTTTTAAAAGAGCGTGTTGTTGTTTCGCCCGCGTGTCTGTCCTGTTTTCTCCCCCCCCCCCCGCTCCTCCTTGACTTTCGGGGCTAGATGCCCCTTTTTAAAAAAATTTACAGCCTAACTACCTAAAATCGCAAATCTTAATCTAACTAAGTTCTAAGGTTCACAGCTAAAAGTATACTGTCCCCTGTAAAAAATAGAATAATTCGTGAGCTGTTTGCACAGAGACTGGCACCGCCCTATACTATGAACGTGACCACACTAGGCAGAACGGGAAAGGGGCTTTTCATGTAAAAGAGGTCATGTGATTTTTCCAGCCAATTGCAACCATACACATCCCAGTCATGAGGCACACACACCACGCTCTATTCTCAAAGCTGTTTTTTGTTTGGCCCCCAAAATTTTGACAGGAGCGGGGGAAAATGGCGCAATTAATAGATTATGCGCAGATTTTAACCCAAATTATCGCGTGATCAAAAAAAACCCGATCAACAAAAAAAACCTGCCGATTTCAATTTGTCGATAAAAATGCTCAACACTACTGAACAATTAACCGGAGTCTTGTTTAGGCACCATTAGGAATCTGTACTGAAAGATTGATCATGCAACCTTTCCCAAAAAAAAAGCACATCATTAAAAAAAAAATCTCTCAGTATGCTCAAAAGATTATTGGAAGGAACGTTACTTAAAGTCCTCCTAAAATTTTCCCATGTAGAGCTTACTGGTTCTCTAAATTTTAAACCCAAAGAAACATTGCCCAAAATGGATGACAGTGCACAACAAAAAACAATTATTATCTAGGAGCAGATAAAGCAGACTTATTTTTGAGAATAATAGTTTCTTACTATAGGCATGCTGCCTTTTCAGGTAGTGTCTCAGGAACTATGGTCAGGGAGCAACAGTGGTGGGTACATGAGTTTCTGTTATAAGAGTAAGGGCAATTCACAAAACGGGCTAATTTAAAAAGTGTAAAAGTTTAAATAGACAGCTTACACGTCCAATTTACATATGTCATAAATCTGACATAAATTAAAACGTCTAACTTACAAACCCTTTTTAAGTAGGTTTTATTGGTGCATTGTATTGGATGCTAAGCCATGACCCTTTTACAGAGACCAACCCTATTTTGTCGGACAAGGCATAGAAGTGTCAAAAAACTGTGAACAACACATTGTAAATGTGGTGTAAAGCATGTATAACATTATTTGTAGCACAAATGGTGCCAGAATTCTAGCACAATTGCCTTGATAAATGTGACCCATTGTGTCTAAATTGTTATGGCATGCTGTGGGTGGTATTATAGGGCAGTGTTTTAGTTCTGTCATGATTCTGTTGTGGGTAATAGTGGTGGCCATTGTGGGTGAAACAGTGATAGGTACATTGTGGTGGCTGTTATAGAGAGCATTATGGTGGGCTGTGCTTCAGGGGGCCTTATGGCTAGAACGGTGGGACTCTCACTGTACACAATGGGGGCCCGGGTTTCCTTTTCAATTTTTTTTTCCACTAGTTATTAAGTCACTTACTTTTTTCTCTACTGGACACAAGATAATGGATCTGGTGTCTAGTGTGAATGCTAGGTAAGCTAACTACTCTCCTGGATTGCCTGCGTTGAGTAAAGAAAGCTCCTTAACAAAGAAACTCTTGTGAAAGTGTAGATTTTTTTTAAATATTTGGAATTAAAGGTAAGCTTTATCTTGCTCATTTCACTTAAATCCTTTTAATTTGAATAAAACTGTCAATAGTTGCTCACATATAAAACATGGTTCATTATGACAATCAAGCAGCTCAATAACATTCACTGCAAATAAATTTGTGCACAGTTCCTATGTAAAATTCTGATTCTATTTGCCCAAACAAATTCCTTTGTCACTTGGCTGAAAATAGTCATTGTGTATCCCTTTGCTTACATATGTATACAAACACATCTATCTCTGGAACAAGCCCCAAAAAGTCTTGTTCAGGACAGGAGAGTCACTGCGCTTGTCCTCAGCTCTACATTTTTTGTTCTATGGGAGATCTCAAAGGTGGATCCCGCACCTATCACACTTTCTATCGATATGTCATCCAACTGTAAGATGGGAACACCCCATTATGTACCCACTACGGTTGTTACTTTTTCTCATCTGTTGACTGCAACTGTCTACATATCTCAACTGACTTCAGTTTAAATATCTTACTATATATATAAAAAAATAAATAAATAAGTGGCTAGTGTACTCTAAGAGCTTTCCTGGACTAAGTGATAGAGTCATCCACCTGTTCATTAACCTAACAAGTTAATTTTTTTCTGATTATAACCCTTACCAATTTATCCTCGCTCCCTTTTAACACCAGCAGCGCAAAGCAGCACAAACCACTGTCTTCCCTAGGAGCAAATTGGTAGAATTATCCTCAATTAGAGCAATCACATTTCTCTTGCTTGAAATGAAGAGAAGCATTCTCATGACCCAATGCCCAACAGTGCATGCCGTTTGGATACTAACTTCCCACCTCTACTGACTGATTTCTCTGTTTTCTATACATTATTCATTCTCTAGGGACACAGGAGGAATAATTTATTGTTAGGAAAAGATTTTCTTTGTACCACAAGTATTATAAAAAGTAAATGATAAAGTTCCTTTGTGATAGCTTACTTTTATCAGAAAACTAGAGCACATTTACATGATTTCAAATATAGTACCCAACTATTTTGTTTCTGAATGTTGTTCCATCTCCATTAACGATTTCCAGGCAAATTAGTCTTTTCCAACGGCTTAGGTCATATAATGTTTAAAACGATTAATCTATTTGTTTTACATATACTACTACTACTAGTAATAACAATATAAGAACATAAAAATAGAGAGAACACTGCTCAGAGGTGTCAAGTTTTATAACGCTGAGGATAGAAACGCTATGTATTGCATATCCTCTTGGCCACCACAAGCGCAGATGGAATAACTTACGGTGGCAACCAAGGGGCAGGACAGGCCACCGGACAGTGGTAGCGGTGACAGGGCAAGGCAGTGTATAGCCGTAGATAGGTAACGCAGTCCCAGGCATGTAGTGGACTTGGTACAGCAGCAGATGACAGTAGGTAGTAGCCGACTAGTACAATGTCAGGAACAGCAGGAGATAGATGCGCTGGATAGTGCAGGGTTAACGCAGATACACAGGTAACTCGAAGGTTAAGTCAGCAAGACCTCAGCAAACAGTTGCCCAAGCTCCAAGGAAGAACACCAACGAAATGATACTAAAACAAGGGCAGGGAGTTGCTTAAGTAACCAGAGGTCACAGGTCATGGAGCAGGTAATTGGGACACTGTCCTTTTAAATTTTAGAGCAGTGCCAGGGGCGTATGTGCACACACGGGATGCCAGGGGGTCGAAAGAAGGATTGCGGCACCGCAGTACAGACAGGGGCTGGGACAGGTGAGTAACAAGTAGCAGGGACACTGGCCGCCACAACCCCTGTACCGGGAGTCGCAGCAGAGACCAGGCCGGAATGGGCATGCCGACGGTCCCTGTGACAATGAGAACATACATTCTAGCTGTATGAAGTATTACCTTGTCCTTGCCATTCAGAGTTCTCTAAAAAAAAGACTCACTAAAGCTTAGAGAATCATCATTTTTGCTTTACAGAACCATCATTAGATTTAAATATCTTTCACAGGTCTCTCATCCTTACACTACCAAGTGTCAGTCGACATTTTATTTCTTGACTGCTGGATCCTTTGTTGTTAATAATTGATCCTTGTAGGCGAAGCTCTTTTGTACTTCTCCATCAACTGTAAAGTTAGCTGCATTTCCTGTTGTTATGACCTTTAGATTTCTTCATAACCTTTTAATTGAATTCCCACCTCCCCACTATGCTCTTTGACGTTCCTTGCAAGGGATTTTTCTTCTTGATCATTTTCAGATATGAATGCAAGGTTATCTACTCATTGACGGATGCTGATGTTTCTTTCACAAATTTTGATTCTCAATTATCTTTCTCCAGAAGTGTATCTTTCAATTTACACTTAATTCTTAGAAACAAATGCAAAATAATTATAATCGGTAAGATATTTATAAGTAAAAGTTTAACATTTACAGCACATCGATTTGTACCATTTTTCATATATTTCAGCAAAAACATAATTATGATATACAGTCATTAAAAAGGCAATAGTGCAATAACATAGCAACCAAAGCAAATGGTTCATCTAGAAAATGTCAACTCTGTAGGTACAGAGTGATTTTTCCTAGTAAACTTGAGCAACACCTCTGTCCCAACTAACTAGTAAGATTTGAAGAGGATTTCCTTAGTGACCATTAAATTCATAAGCCTGAGGGTTAGATGACTTAAAGAGTGTCTTAAATATAAGCAAGTGCATTAAGAGGGGGCTTGTTTTTAAGAAAAAAAAAAAGACAGTAAGGGTGGATTCACACTACATTCCTGGCAATATTGCAGGTACCATTGGTGTACCATGGAAAAAGGTACCCTGGCCCAATAGGCGATACTAGAGCAGACGTAGCCCAGAGTGGGCTACATTTGCTCTATTCCCCAGTAGCAAACGAATTTCGCGTGGGACTCAATAGTGTGGTAGACTATGCGCCACTCTGGGCTACGTCTGCTCTATTACCCCCCAAGGAGCCTCAGTGGCTGCGTCGCAGTATCCACCGTTTTACTTTGTTTCACAGTACCCCGATGGATACCTGCAACGTAGCCAGGAATGTAGTGTGAACCCACCCTAAGAAATAATGTTTTTCTCTCTTTTATACAAATGAATAGAATGAAACCTCTCCAAAAGATCACTTTTGGATCAATGTTTTTCTGTGTTGAGGTTTTAGGGTATGTTCACAAGGCATAATTGCGGTGCGGATTTCGCCATGTATTTTCGCTTTAATGCGGCCGAAATTTATAGCTCTCATAGAGAACTATGAATTATGTCACGTCTCCCCGGCGTACAATACGATTGTATTGTATGTTGGGGGAGAGAAGTGACATGTCACTTCTTCGCGGTGCTTACGTTCTGCTGATAATGCAGGTGAATGGGGCAAGCCGGAAGCCAGGACAGCACGTACTTCTAAAATACACGCCGTATTGCGGCGCGTATAGTACATGCCCCAGTACACCGTGTGAACATACCTTTAATGTTGGGATTTATTTATAGAAAAGCAAAATGAAAACCCATTTCATTTGTTCAGTTTATTTTTGTTCTGTCATTAGTGGTCTACTGTTTCCACTGTTTGCATCTTCTATTTTTTAAGCCAAATAGCTTAGAGTTTTTTTATCCTGACAATTTGACGTCTTCCTTGGTCCACCTGAATGTTTTTCTTTTTGTTAATACTTGCTCCAGGTTTTACACACAGCTACATTCTGTAGGGTATTTTATACCAAGGGTCAATTTCTCCACTTGTTTGTGGGGTAATTTGAGTCAAATACAGGGTGTGTATTTATCATATACAGATATCTTCATTAAACAGAGTCTGTTGTATTGTACATTTTTGATCAAACAGTATGTCAGACAGAGAGGTGGCAGGCCCTTTACAGGTGAGTGGCAGTGGCACAAATGTTCCTGGAGCAGTAACAGGTCACAGCACAATAAGGGGACATCGCAGCAGGGGTGACTCTGTGAGGCCAGAGCTACCGGTGTCATCTAGCAGCCGTGTGTTGATCGCCAAGCCAACAGTACTTGATTGGTTGACTAGGTCATCCACTTCCTCCCAGATGACATCTGACTAGTGATGATCGATTGTGTCAACTATCGTTATCGAGTCGATAGTCAATATCGTCAATTATCATGATGATATCCAATAGTCGATAACAGATTATCGCCGATGACTATTAAAGTCTATGGGAGAGGAACAACACCTTCATTCTTACACCCAAACAGGGGGAGAAGCTGGAATTAACATCCACAACAGTAAACTGGATACGTGCTACATCTTAGGCAAGACAATTAGGCAACAAGAGTCACAGAAAAAAACTGACAGACTATTCACTATCCCTGTCTTGTACCACAGCATGACTCTTAAACCTGCATGACCCACAAATTAAAAAGTGCCAGAAGGCAGTATTATTTTGAACCATCATTTTACTTGAACTGGACATTGACTGTCCCTGTTCTGTATCGCAGCATGACTCTTAAATCTACATGACCCACAGATTAAAAAGTGCCGGAAAAAGGAGTCTTTGAACCACCATTTTAGTTGAACTGGACATTGACTATCCCTGTCCTGGACCGCAGCATGCAGGTTGCATTAACCACTGAAGAACAGATTGGCGACGCTGTTCGTTACTGAGATTCACAGGGCCCTGACCCAGCGATGACAGGCCTGACAGTCCTGCAATCGACGATCCGCTGGCTTGTGTGTTGTCGCCAGCACTGGAAGGAGCACCTTCTCTCATACCTCTACCTCCATGTCCTACACCCCTCTTTGCTCGCTTAGCACCTGCAGTTCGCTCCATGTTCAGAAAGATAAAAATTTAATAAGGTATGGAAGAGTTTTTGACAGTCTCTTATTGAATGACGGCAAATCACAGCTATTCTTAAATCCCTCTAATTTCCAACAGCCTACTAGGATTAGAAACAAAATTGTTTCTATCAAATATCTGTGAAATGCGGTCTGGTGGAAGAACCGTAACACCAAATCAACAGTGTTCTTCCTTCAGTCCCTGAGATTTACAACTGCCCAGTAGGACTAGAAATTGATAGTTTTCAACAAACTATCGTACAAATGCACGATTAGCGCCAAACTGAGACGCACTGAGTGAAATAGAAGTATTAAAAAGTTATATGGATTAATATGGCAGCCTTCCCACCACTGACTACAGGCGTAATTTACTAGGAAACATGTAGAACACAATATGCGTACAACTGAACTCTTTGCGCCAAACAGACGCACGGACTGCAATAAGAGTATAAATATTATATGAATTAAGATGGCGGCCTTCGCACCACTGACTACAAGCGTAATTTACTAGGAAATATGTAGAACACAGTGGGGCAGATTTATCAAAGCAGTTGCACCAGAATTCTGGCTAGATTTGCACCAAAAAACAGCTTTTCGCCACATTTACTATGTGTTTTAGACAGTTTCAGATGCTTCTGCGCCTCGTCCGACAAAAAGCGTGGCCCTGGGAAAGGGGCGTGGCTTAAGTGCGACCAAAAATGCGCCCAGATTTTGTCTGCGTTTCTGGTATGAAAGTAAGACAACTTAATTGTGGTACAGAGTTAGTCTAGACCATTCTAACCTGCACCAGATTTATCAACACTATGATAAATGTGGCGCTTTGTAAAACTGTCTAGTCTAACGTTACACTGTCTAAAAGTAAGACACTTTTGATAAATCTGCCCCAATATTCGTACAACTGAGCTCTTTGCATCAAACTGAGACGCATGGACTGCAATAAGAGTATTTAAATATTATATGGATTAATATGGCAGCCTTCGCACCACTGACTACAAGTGTAATTTACTAGGAAACTCAATATTCGTAAAACTGGACTCTTTGTGCCAAACTGAGACCACGGACTTCAGTAAAGTTATTTAAAAGTTATAGGGATAATTTAAGCCGGTTTTTGGGAACACTGACACGCAGTGATTGCAATAGAACTAAAAACACAGGAACAACTTCAACTGCTAGCAGAGGTCTGCTGGCCAAAAAAGTGGTAAAAAAAATTTTTTTCCATTAAAAAACACAGAACACAGGACTGCAAAAATTCTCCCGTTTTTTTTAAAAAACCCTATCCTGCTCCCCCCGCCCCCCCCCCCTGCGCCCCATGGCTACACACACCAAAAATTTTTTTAAAACTTTCTCTAATAAAAAAAAGAATGCAATTCTCTAATCTAACTTTTTCTAAGGGGTGGGGGGAGGGTTTCGATTAGAAGGACTACAAGGTTAAAACGCTATTGGGTTTAAAAGCTGAGAGAAATTCCGCTGGTGATAGAAGAGTATGACTCAAAAGGAAATGAGCAGCATAGATAAAACTGGTCACTGATTTTTGCACCCAAATGATATCAATACACCACAAAGTGGTGACGTTGGCTCCTCCTCACCCCCCTCATCCTGGGAGCTGATTGGATGGCTGCCAAAAATGACAAAAGCTGAAAATGGGCAATAGTAAAATTTACTTAAGTTTCACCTAAAAATCGCGGATGGGGCTTTTTCCGATCAGCCAAAAAACGTCCGATTAAACCCTTTTGTCGATAATATCGCTTTTCCCACATCTGACAACCCCAGCCAAATCTGTGGGTTCGTCAGACAAAAACCTTAGTTGGCACCCGGGGGCAGGTCAGGGGCCCCCCCTGTCCCCAACCCACCTCGTCCCATTCGGTTTCTTCAACCAGAAACTACATGTGGTCGGGGGTCTGCACCACTAAACAGAAAAAACGAACAATTTGAGACAGTCACAGCTACTTAGCAACAAAGAGGTGGCAAGACATACGGTGCTTCTGCAGGGGCGTAAGTAGTAATGTGAGATGACAGGGGGAAGTTATGTTGTGAGCGGCGGGCTCTCATCCCAAGCCCTTTGAGGAGGACAATGACAGCAAACACTAACGATGACGATGCCAATCGCATTTTGGGAGCCGGGTGAAGAAAGGGGGCTTATCACATCGTCCGAGAAAAAAAAAGGGACGTCGCTTGGGCGTCAGGCGGGGGCGCAGCGAACAAGTGGGGTGAGGGGCCGTGGTCACAAGGTGGCAGCATGCGGGGTGGGGGAGAAAAATGGCCATGAGGTAGACCATCCGTAAGGAGCCACAGGGCTCACGAGGCAGGGGCGGTAGGTCTCAGTCGGAGCTGGGGCATTTTTTTTTTTTTGCCAAGGCACCGAGGAGCCGAACATTTATATGTAGAATCTGTGGGAGAAAGTGCCCTTTGGGAAGGGACCAACTTTGGGTACCATGGCCCTGATCAAACCCAACACGTAACCTCCAGTGGCTGGGAAAAACGTGTCTCGATGGGTGGTCCCCCTCCCGCAGCGAAAACTCCATGGCAAGCCTCACTTTTTCAGGTATAAAGGGCCCCACCACCTCTGCCAAAGGAGCGGTTTCTCTTTCCCATCATCTCCTGGTTCAAATACATTGCCCCGACATCTCGTGTCAGCATCGTTCACTGAGGCGATTCCCAAAGAGACAGCAGTAGCGCCAACCATCCTAAGGTGCAAAGCGACCGTTCCTATCCAAGTTGATGGTATGCGGTCTCTCCCCCTTTCCAAGGGTGGACCTGCACCGTTCAGAGAACTAATGGCTTGACCCGAGCCAAAGTGGAGACCCCCAACCCATTATTTTTTTTTTAAAAAAGGCAGTACCAGCTCTGCAAAATATATAAAACAAAGGTGGGCCAGTTCTTGGTGTTTTCCAAAGTGAAAGGGCAGTGTGGACTGGGGGCTATTACTATGGTCAAGACATTACACATTTACGGCCCACTGGGTGAATGTGCTTCCTCCCCCAGCCACACCAACAACTTGGACAGGAGATCCGTTTTCTCCTCCACTTGTCAAACTGTGACCCCCGGGCGACAACTTCCGCCCCTCCCCCACCACCACCCTCACCTAATCAAGTGCTGCTCCATCATACCACATGGCAGGGCACGTGGTGTCACGCTTTTTCTAAAACCGGGTTTGCATGGGAAAACAAAGTCACACAGGGGGAACTCCCTTATGTCATGGACACGAAATCAATGTGTCTTTCTCCGGACAATGCAAACGGAAGCTGGTGACAGAAAATGAAGGGAACAGGGGGCCCGTGCTGCCCCGAGGAGGAATGCCCCATCACCTGCATGGCGCTTTTGTTAATTGGTTGTCAACATTCCTAAAATCTTTCACCCCATCGCAAGACATTAAAAAGGGGCCAAGGAACTGTGCATCACTTCATCCTTCCCTAAAAACCCAAGCCAAAACCCTTTTTAGCTGCAGAACGGCCCCCCAACATAGGTGACATGCGGTTTTTTCCACCCTTGGAAATTCCAACCCCATATGTTGAACCGACTGATAAACAGAAAAAAAGGCCATTTAAAGATTTTTTGATGATCCAAGCGACAGGGTACTCCCCGGTAATTTTGATGTCACCTTTGGGAGCTCATGCTTCACCTGCCCTTTGCTTAGGCCATGTTTTTTCAGTCCCCGGGCAGGGAATTTTAAAAGTCATGCCCTTTCTTTTGTTTCCCGGAAAAAATTCGCAAAATCTTTTTTGCAGAGGATGGAGACATGGGAAGACATCTCACGGCCAAGGGGTCCGCTGGGGCTGAAATGGAGGAGGGGGGAGGAGGAAGAAAATTGGAGCAAAGAGTGTCTGGTGAAATTAGTGTTTTTTTTTTACTCAGGTACAGGAGAGGAGGAGCAGGGCAGCCGGGGGGAGGAGAGGGGGATAGGAAGATGTGGCAGAACCCAAAACACACATGGGATTTTTTAGTGGAGAGGACAGGGAGTCCCTCAAATCACTTGCGTAGATGGCCCGCATAACTGATTTGCCTGGCTTGAAAAAAAAAAAAAATCACCACCGGAAGGATGACTTTTGGGTCTCCACCTTCTTGGACCCCTTTCTTTCCCGGGCCAAAAAGGGAGCCTTTTTTTTTAACGCTAAATGGAGGACAAACTCAAGTAATTAAAAAATTTGTAGTCGTTTGGGCCCCTGCCTATCTTCGCCCGTCCCTCCTTGGCAGGGTTTGACCCGGGGGGGCCTCATCGCTCATGTACCCCCTGCCACGGCTGCTGTGGGGGGTGGTGGGGAGGACAGTACAGTTCCCTCTGGAGTCCTTTATGAGCACTTCCTTCACCCACCAAAGGGGGGAGGAACTCACTGCGAAGGGCCGGAGCAGCTCTAAACCCCAGGATGTGGGCCCCTTGACACCACTGCCACCCCCCCATAGAAGACCCCCTGGACTACTGGGGGACCAAAATGGGGTTGGGCCCCAACTTGCCGATTTGCACTGGAAAGCTTCTTTCCCCCCAGTAGTGTGGATCAGAGCGGGGTGTTCAATGCGGCGGGGGTCATAGTTACCCAATGTGGGGGCTCAACTTTGGGCAAGAAAAGAATCGGGTATCGGCCCGGGTTTCCCCCACCCAATGCCTTATGCAACAGTCAGATCGCCATACGCCTCACTAAAAATTTGAAAATATTTAATTCTTCTGGCTACCTGCCCCGCTCCTAAACGTGCTGCCACCCCCCCTGATGCCACACATCTTCCAGCTGCTCCATCTACCACCACCCTCTTTACCAGGGGGCTTATTGCCACCCCCTCCCCCCCTTTATTAGGCCCTTTTTGTAGACTTCTGTTGCTGCCCCGCCCTTACAATCTGTCATTTCCACCTGTGGCCCATTTTGTTCCTGGGGCCCTTTCCCCAATTTGCATTGTGCCCCCTCCGACCCTCACTGCGTTGCGCCCCCACCTCCACTTGCTATTGTGCCAATCTTTTCCCCCAGTTTTGCCACCCCCTCAATCGCATTTGTCACTCTTGACCAACCAATGTTGCTCCCCCCTCCCCAATTTTTTCATTTCCCCTCTCCCACCCTGCGCCTTTCGTTGTGCCGCCCCCTTACACTGTGTCCCTTGTGCCAATCTTGGCCCACTCATTTGCTGCCACCTCCCTTAACTGTCCCTTGCCACTCGTGCTCTACTCATGCTGCTGCCAACTGACACTGTCTCACAAACCCTTGTGGTTTTAATGCTGTTTCCACACCCACCACTCTTTTTTGCCCCTATTTTTCGTTTTCCCCTTTTTTTAACTTCAGAAGGGGGAAAAAACAAACAACCATTGAGCCGAAGGGCCCGAGACATGGTCCCCTTTTTTGCATCAATTGTCTGATGATTAGTCCATAAGGGCATTTCGCGGTTTTTGGTTTAGGCTATTGTGAAAGGGGGGGCCAGGGGGGCAAATGGGCAGTACTCCGCAGGGGACTTTTGCCTTTCTCAACATACTGCGCATTTTAAAAAGGAAATTATGCCCTTTGGAGTATGGGCCCCATAGAAAAAGCATGCCACCCATATGCTTCATTTATGGAAAAAACTGCCAGGATCTACAAAGTGAAACAGCATGGGTTTGTATAATGTAAAAAAGCAGTACATGGACAACCCTTTTTGCAAAAACAATGTTTGTATGGGCACATTTTCACCCTAAAAACAAGAAATTTTCCCCCAGCATGTTGAGTAAAACAGAAAAAAAAAAGCCAAGAAAAGGGCACCTTCGGGAAAGGGCACACCACCAGCTTTCCAAGCAAAACTCAAATTGGGGCGCACTCATCGGAGAGGAAAAAACTCTCGTAAAAGGGGGAAAATTGTCAAGCGCTACCCAGGGCTTGCTGTCTTTGAGGGGTATCGGGTCTATCCAACTTCGCCATGCGCACTTGCTTAGCCCGAAAGTTTTTATTGCTGCGCAAAGGGCATTTTTGCCATGTTAATAGATGACTGACAGCAGCCTTGGATCTCACCGCACCCACTGTAAGTCTGGCCCCGCCAGCTGAACCTCCATGTTAATAGATGACTGAAGGCAGTCCTGGCTCTCACCGCACCCACTCTAATTCTGGCCCTGCCAGCTGAATCTCTGATACACATTCACAGCCTCACCCTCCTTGATCAGTAATTTCCTTCAACCCACTTAACAGTAGAATGCAGGATTTTCACAGAAGCCTCATTGACCAACTGGGGACATCTGTATTGTCTGCTTCACGTTCTAATGTCACGGTGGAACAAGTAGAATGGCAAATAGCTGTAGCAGTCCTCATGTTTTCAGTTAGCCATTGAAAGGAATGAATTATTTTAGCCTGTGAATTTCTGTGACTCTTGTAGCCCAATTATCTTGCCTAAGACGTAGTTTACTGTTGTGGATGTTAATTCCAGCTTCACCTCACCTGTTTTAGTGTAAAAATGAAGCTGGTGTTCCTCTCCCATAGACTTTAATGGTTATTATTGATTATCGTCATCGGTAAACGGCCCAAAGATTACAACAATCTGGTATTGAACCGATGATGATTATTACCGTCACTGCTCATCACTAGTGGTAACTCCATAATTTTTGTCATAGGTTTGTTTTCTTTGATTATTGACCCTCTTCTTTGAAAGCATCTGAGCACTGGAAGACCATTTTTATTATAATTCAGTGGTTACATCAAAGATATTTCTGTGTTTTCTGCTTACTAAAGCTTACTTTTATGGCCCAGTCACAGTCCTGCTGTAGCATCCATCAGAATACATTTCTCATGGAATCCTGATAAATTCCACACATGGAGGCCATAAACTTGTAAACAAGAAGAATGAATGAATATGTTGATTCACACACAGAATTTTCCAGGTCGAAATCCATGCAGGCTTGAAATGCTCATCTGAAACCAAAAGTAAATCATCCCCATTGACATTCAAAGAAAATATGTGTTGTAGATAATACAACACGTATTATTGGTGTTTGTTTTTGGGTCATCCAGAAACTTAAAACATGTTCACCCTTTGGTTGCAAATTATTTGCACTTCACAGTAATTGTGACCCACTCCCTTATACTTTGATATTCCTTGAATCTGGCATGCCACAATACATGATATCTCGTAATTTGGGGCATTTAATTTTGGTCTGGATGTCTTAAAATACCCCACTCTAACAAACAAGTAATACATATATGTATATAGTCATATATATATATATATATATATATATAATATATATATATAGTCATATATCACATTATATATATATATATATATATATATATATATATATATATATATAATATATATATATATATAATATACATATATAGTCATATACACACATTTATATATATATATATATATATTATATAAATATATATATATATATATATATATAACACACAACACACACACACACACACACACACAAAAAAAGAGACCACTTCAACAACACGATGTTACAACTCCAAGTCAATCACACTTCTGTGAAGTCTACCTTTCCAGTTATGAATCAACTCTGATTGCGAATCAATGTCTCCTGCTGTTGTGCAAATGGAACAGACAACAGGTAGAAATGCTAGGTAATTAACAAGACAACCCCTACAACGAAGTGGTTCTACAGTTCTTTTTTTTCATCCCTTTTGACTCTTGTTTTACACTTTTAAATTTTGTTATTGCTCTCACCCCTACAGGTAGCATGAGGTGGTGTCTACAACCCACAAAAGTTGTTCAGGTAGTGCGGTTCATCCAGGATGGCACATCAATGCGAGCTGTGGCAAAAAAGGTTGGTTGTGTCTGTCAGCAAAGTGTCCAGAGCATGGAGCAGATACTAGCAGACAAGCTAGTACACCAGGAGATGTGGAGGGGGCTGTAGGAGGGCAACAACCAAGCAGCAGGACCGCTACCTCCACCTTTGTGCATAGAGGAACCGAATGAGCAGTGCTAGAATCTTGCAAAATTACCTTAAACAGGCCACTAACTCCATGTGTCTGCTAAAACTGTCAGAAACAGACTTCATGAGGGTGGTATAAGGGCCTGTTGTCCACAAGCTGGTGTTGTGCTTACAGCACAGGTCAGGACGATTGGCATTTGCCAGAAAACACCAAGATTGGCAGATTTGACATTGGCGCCCTGTTCTCTCCATAGATGAGAACAGGTTCACACTGGACACATGCGACAGACATCACAGAGTCTGAAGATGCTGTGGAGAACATTCTGCTCCCTGCAACATCCTCCAGCATGACCTGTTTCGCAGTAAGTCAGTAATAGGTTAGGGAGCAATTTCTTTGGAGGACAGCTCTTCATGTGTCAGCCAGAGGTACCCGGACTGCCATTAGGTACCTGGATGAGATCCTCAGACACATTGTGAGACGATATGCAGGTGCAGTGGTCCCTGTGTTACTTCTTATGCATTACCGTGCTAGACCTCATGTGGCTGAATTATGTCATCAATTCCTGCGTGATGAATGTATTGATGCTATGGACTGGCCTGCCCATTCTCCAGGCCTGAACCCAATCATACAGATCTGGGACATCATGTCTCATTCCATACAGCAATGCCACATTGCACCACAGACTATCCAGGAGTTGACTGATACTTTAATCCAGGTCTGGGAGGAGATCCCTCAGGAAAATATCTGCCGCCTCATCAGAGCATGCCCAGGCATTGTAGGGAGGTCACACAGGAATGTGGAGGCCACATACTACTGAGCCTTATTTCTTTGTCTTGAGGCATTTCCACTTAAGTTTAATCAGCCAGAAATATTTCCTTTGATTTTGAGTATCATTCCAAATCCATGTGTTTGTGCCTACAGCTGCTTACCTCTCTGTCACTGCTTATAATCTTCTTTCCTCAAACTGCAGCTGCACGGTTTCCTAGCCCAGTATTCTGTGGCTTCTTGCGCAGGTCCATTTTGATCTAAAAGGCTAATGCAGACTTCCAAGCTCCCCTCCAATCATTAGATCTCTGGTAGCTATTTTTAAGGACACTCCAATGACCTTCATAACCTTATCATTGTTAGTGTTTTGTGGCCTTCTGTCCTGACTTCTACATATTAATTTCGGATATTTCGGATATTTTGAAGATGCAACTTGTTCACTGCCTTCTACCTTAACTTTTAGCTTTGTCTCTGACCTTGCAAGAATTCCACCTCCCTGACCACACATTCTGTCTGTTTCCTTGGCTTTACATTTGGACATCAGCTGATTCTGCAGTGGTCCATGTTGGGAGAAGTCACCTGGTTGACCTATGAAATATGTTTACAAAGTCACCTGATAACCTAAATAAACAGAAAAATATGGAAACAAATCATATTCTGTTACTACCAGATTAAACTGACATCATGGAATGCCAGTGGCTTACATAGAGGTAAAAGGACTCTATAGCAACAAAATAATATTGTGCCCGATCTTTGTTCTGATTCATGCCACCATTACTTACTACCATATATTTAAAAGATCTGTTCAATGCTTCTTGCAGACCCCTGTTGAACAGAAATTTGGTAGCATCTTTTGGCTGAATTCCTCCTTGTTATAGCATCTGCATAACTTGCGGTTGTAATACACTATGTGTCCTACAGCATGTGGACATCCCTCCTAATTACTGAGTTTATTTCTTTCAGTCATACCTTTTGCAAACATAGGGCGACATGTATGAACGGGGCTGCCCCAGAATTCTGGCCTTAAAAAGCTGTAGTAGACCAGTTCTATAGATGTATGAACAGGCGTACTCCAAACTTTGGCGCGATAAGTGCCTCAGTACCGTGCCAAAGTTTTGGGGCGTTCTGAGGGCGTTGCACAACATTAATAGAAGTAGACACATTTATGATTCTTTGACACCAAAACTTTGGTGCAGAACAGTTAGAACAGCCAGGCCAGGTTAAAATTGGTCTGTTTGAGTTGTCGCATTGGCTCTACAATACGCCTGTATCTATGACCTGCAGAAGAACAGTTTCATACATTCTGGCGCAGTCTATACTACCTTAAAGCGATTTAGAACCAGTGTATCAGCGCCAGAATTCATACATGTCGCCCATAATGTATACAACTAAGCACACACATTGACAAGTGCTGTTCATAGCACGCATAGTTCTAAAGAGTTTATTGACTTTAAAACATGACCCTGCCTCCTTTGTCACAAGTCAGTGTATGAAATTTCTAATCTGCTAGATCTAGTAGTAAGAACAACCTAGCCATGAAGCATTAAACAGGTACTGACATACATGGAGCATAAAAGCTCCATGAAACAGACCTTCATGCAGTGTCGGACTAGGATGTCTATGGTCACAGGTGGAGTTGATTATAGGGGCCCTACTCTAAATGACTGTAAATGCCTCCTATACTCTGGATCTTGCTTTTTGCCTCTCTTTCTTTGCTTTACTTATCCCAAGGATGTTTATACAAATTTAAAAAATTCCAGGCGTACCATGCTAATGGGCCCTCCGAGGGTTTCTCCTGTTCCCCTGTGGGCCAGTCCGAGCCTGCCCTCATATTTAAGTAGAAGTCAACAAGTTTAAGGACATGAAACATTCATTTTGAGGGAGAAGATAGATTACAATCTATAGAACGTTAGAAATAATTTCTTAGAAAGTGGGGTACATGTATTAAACTTGTCTTCTCTAAACAAGAATCACGGACTCTAAAGGAATACTCCCATCCCTTCGAAAAGCTTTAAACATAGAGGCAAAGGTAAATAAAAATAACTACCAAATACAATACTGATGTGATTTTGCTTATCTTCAGATCTAGGGCAGATCTTATCTTCCACTATTGTATACCACCTTCCTAGGTTACCAACCCTCTCTTTCCGCTCTAAAATGCTGTAGCAGCAGTGGTCAGGATGGTGACATCACTCCCTACTGTGTCTTATCAGCAGGACGGAGCTCATTTACATTTACTGACAAACTTTAACCCTCTAGAGCTCTGCTGTTTAGAAACCTCTAGCATTAATGTCCCTCTAACATGCTCAGCTAGGAATAGCAGAGCTGATATGTAAATCACTTCTGTAGAATCCCCCACAGCCTAATCAGGAGATATGAGCCTAAAGCTGGTGGGGAAGAGCAGGCTTCGTTAAGCAGCATTGTGAGAACAATCCTTTAATGACAAAATTTACTGATATTTAAAACCTACACAATTAATATTTGCTTTATGTTAACTTGCTACATTCACATATTGGCCAAGCCCCTACTTTTCTTCTTGCTTTTTTCCCTCTTTCCTTGGATTGGAGCAGGTAAGGTACTATAAAATCCTCTCATAGTTAACATACACAAAGTGACCATATATTTTTAATAGTACAAGCCATAAATAAATATTCTAAGCTAAAATAAAAAAAAAAACTATGCACCATGCAAAGATCAGTAGTAATGTGTTCCAGAGTCATGTTACACTACATGGCAATCTGATGGATGAATCTTGGTCTGGTGCATATTCAGACAACACCATCTACAAGAATGCATAGTGCTTACTGTAAAATTTGGATGGAGGAGAGATCGTAGCATAAAGCAGTGTTTCAGGGTTTGGGAAAGTCCCCTTATTTCTTGAACAGGTTAATGTAAATGCTACATTTTAGACAAACGTATGCTTCCAGTTTTGTGGCACCATGCTGGGTCAAATGTTTTCCTGTTTCAGCAGGACTGTGTCCCTGTGAAGAAAGTGATTCCCATAGAAACATGGTTTGACGAGTTTGTTGTGGAGGAACTTAAGTGACCTACAAAGAGCTCTCACCTCAATCCAATCGAACTCCACTGAGATGAAGTTGAATGCGGCTTGTGAGCCACCATCTGACATTAGTGCCTAACATCAGACATGCTCAGTTAGCTGAATGGACACATATTCACTTCTAAACATTGTGGATACACTTTCAAGAACACTGGACTGCTTCAACAGGAGCCACATTCTGTTAACATCCATGGGATGTCCCACAAAATCTTACATGATGGTCTGAGGTCCACATACTTTTGGCCATATGTGTACACAAATAGTAGCTGGTACTCAAAAAGAAAATGTCTACCTGTGTTATTTGTAGAGAATGTTAAAACAAAGATCCAGGCTGCAGACACCTCTGAGATTGTTATGGCTCGCAACCAGTGTTGAGCAAACAGTAAAAAGTTCGATTAGAACCTCAAACTTTTGTAACTTCAGTTCAAAGTTCTATTGGAACTTCGAACCCCATTAAAGTCTATGGGAGAAGATGTTATGGTTAATTTTTTATACCTATACAGGTGAGGAGAAGCTGGAATTACGATCCGTAACAGTAAACTGGATACGTGGAACAACTTGTGAAGAAAATTTGGCTCTAAGAGTGACATAAAAGAGGCTAAAATAATTCATTCCTTTCAATGGCCAACTGAAAAGATGAGGACAGCTTGCAAGCAGGAACATAGCTATAGAAGGTGCAGTAGTAGCAGCTGCTACAGGGTCCTGCACCCTGAGGAGGCCCAAAAGCCCCTTTGACACATAGGACAACACCGGTATTGGAAATGGCACATGGTAACTAGTAGGCGCCCCATTTTACTTTTTGCACCAGGGATCAAGAACTTCAAGTTACACCTATGCAAGCTTTGTACATGTGATATATGTGGTGGCAGCAAGAACATGGAGGGTCAGCTGGCAGGGGCGTAGTTATAGGGGGTGCAGCGGAAGCAGCTGCTACGGGGCCCTGCATCCTTAGGAGGCCCAAAAGCCCCTTTGACACATAAGAAGACATCGGTATTGGAAACGGCTTATGGTAACTCTCAGGGGTGCCAATAGGGCAGTATGGGCAGTACTCCTATCAGGGGCCCTAATCAAAAAGTGGGCATCAGCGATTGGGCATTAGAGCAGACAAAATCATCCTCTTGATCTTTTGAAATGTCTTCTGACCCCAACTGCATTGTGTGACCAAAGAGCTCATCAGAATACGGATTATTTGGAGTGGTCTGTATATTGGGCTGTGACATTCGGCCTGTGTTTGCTTCAGGTTGGACTGATGATGACATTTGTGGCTGTGACTGAGAGGAAGAGGCAGTAAAACCGCTGGATGCAGGGTCTGATAACCACTGAAGAAAAGATTACCAACACTGTTCAGTAATGAGATGCACAGGGAACTAAGCAAGCAATGGCAGGCCTGATGATCCTGTGACTGACGATGTGCTCGCTTGTATGTTGTCCAAAGCACTGGAAGGAGTGCCTTGTCTCGTATCTCTATCTCCACTTCCTACGCCCCTCCTCGCTTGCCTACCACCTCTAGTTATCACCATGTTCAAAAGCTAAATATTATAGCTCTGCAGGTGGCACAAGATGTATGTAATAAAAAAGAATGAAGTGTGTATATTTATTTGGATCACAATAATGCACTGGTATATTTCAGCATTATGTGGACTTAAAATCTGGCAAAATTACACTTTTTGACGTTGAGTTAGCAACAGAGAGAACTCTATTTCCTGGATATAGATCTGTATGACAATCACACACGGTATATTTGAAAGGTATTTCACCCCCAAAACTGCCAAAAATGAACTTTTATCCACTCAGAAAAATTTTCACCAACCAACCACTATTTAGAATATATTTCTTTGTATAGGAGATTTGGGGACTGTGTGTTATACAATAACTAAGCCCCAAAACTGCACAAATGAACTTTTCTCCACTTAAAATAATTTTCACCAACCAACCACTATTTAGAATGCATTTTTTTGTATTGGAGAATTGGAGACAGTGTGTTATAAAATGATTTCACCCCAAATACTGTAAAACCTGAACTTTTGGGCACTGAGTATGATTATATGAGTATGATGTATATGAGAGTTAGGCGTTATGTGAGCCTGCAAATGTCACCAAATAACAGCTTCTGGGTGTGGGAAAGATGCAGCCAACAATACCAAACTCCCTAACTATTGTTGTCTATGGAGAGGAAAATGCTATCTAAGTCTTGATTCCCTAACCTTGCTGCACACCCCCTAACTAACTTCCTAAATAATCTAAATAGCAGCTTTTCCTGTCTAAAATCACTAATAAACAAATCTTGTGCCTGCATGTAAGCAAGCAGACAGACAGCAGTCTGCACAGTACAGAGAGTGAGCTGGAAATGGCGATATGAATGCAATACAGTGAAATATATATAACATGGTCATGTGATTTTAGCAGCCAATGAGAGTCCTACACCACAGGGATGCCAATTTTGACACTTCTAATGTGCTCTGCACTGATTGGATGGCCGCCAAAAGTGCATAAAGGTAGTGTTGAGCGATTGCGTTGGCTATCGAGATCGATCGATAGTCGATAGTCGGCCGCTATCGATAAGGTTTTTCGATAGTGAGCATCGATTATGCGCGATGACCATTAAAGTCTATGGGAGAGCAACAACCCCTTCATATTACACCCAAACAAGGCTGGAGAAGCTGAAATTAACATCCACAACAGTTCAAATGGATAGTGCTACATCTTAGGGAACACACTTAAGGTTATAAAAGTCACAGAAAAAAAAGTCACAGACCATTTACTATCCCTGTCTTGTACCACAGCCTGACCCTTAAACCTGCATCCCCCCACAAATTAAAAGTGCCAGAAGGCAGTATGATTTTGAACCATCATGTTACTTGAACTGGACAATTTAATATCCCTGTCCTGGAACCACATGAGCCCCAAAACCCGCATGACCCCACATTTAAAAAGTGACGGAAAAGGAGTCTTTCAACCACCATTTTAGTTTCACTGGACATTGACTATACCTGTCCTGGGCCACAAACATGAGCCCCAAACCTGCATGACCCCCCCATTTAAAAAAGTGCCCGGGAAAAAGGAGTTTTTTCAACCACCATTTTAGTTTCACTGGACATTGACTATACCTGTCCTGGGCAACAGCATGAGCCCCAAACCTGCATGACCCCCCACATTTAAAAAATGCCGGGAAAAAAGGGGTTTTTTCAACCACCATTTTAGTTTCACTGGACATTGACTATACCTGTCCTGGGCCACAGCATGAGCCCCAAACCTGCATGACCCCCACATTTAAAAAGTGCCGGAAAAAGGGGTCTTTCAACCACCATTTTAGTTTCACTGGCATTTGACTATACCTGTCCTGGGCCCCAGCTGAGCCCCAAACCTGCATGACCCCACATTGAAAAAGTGCCGGAAAAAGGAGTCTTTCAACCACCATTTAGTTTCACTGGACATTGCTATACCTGTCCTGGGCCACAGCAGAGCCCCAAACCTGCAGACCCCCAATTTAAAAGTGCGGAAAAAGGGTCTTTCAAAAAACCATTTTATTTCCTGGACATTGCTATCCCTGTCCGGGGGCCACACATGACCCCCAAACCTGCATAACCCCCAACATTTAAAAAGTGCCAAAAAAAGGAGTCTTTAAACCCACCTTTTTTATTTCAGGGACATTGATATACCTGCCCGGGGCCACAGCATGAGCCCCAAACCTGATGACCCCCACTTTAAAAAAAGTCCCGGGAAAAAGGAGTCTTTCAACCCCCTTTTTTAGTTTCAGGGGCATTGCCCTATACCTTCATGGGCCACAGCATACCCCAAACCGCATGACCCCCATTTAAAAAGTCCCGGGAAAAAGGGATCTTTCAACCCCCATTTATTGAACTGGACATTGACTAACCTGCCCTGGGCCACAGCATGACCCCCAAACCCTGCAGACCCCACTTTAAAAATCGGAAAAAGGATCTTTCAACCACCATTTTAGTTGAACTGACATTGCTATACCTGTCCTGGGCCACAGCATGACCCGGGGCCGGATTACAGGGGGTCGGTGAAAGCCAGGTGGCGTCCGTATCTATTAACACGCAGGTTAAAATCCCCTGATGACCAGCAACGAAAACTGCTGTGAAGCGATGGGGAAGCGGAAGTTGAAACTCCAGCCTTCCTCTGTACACATCAATACCTGGGTAGCGCTTGCCCCTTTCCATGAGTGTGGCCAAATTGACTTCCCTTGGAAATACTGGTGGTTAAAAGCTCCTTTACACCCAGGGGCCCTTTACTTGGGATTCTTTTTTTCATTTTACTCAAAGGCTGGGGAAAGGGCCTGTACTTTGTTTCTGTCCGTGTCCATACTCCCCTGTCCCCTGAATAACCCCATCTGGGCAAATTTTCCTGTACCCCCCCTTTACAAATTTAGAGGAATTTTTTTTAAAAAAGCTATTTTGTACAGCAAGTTTTTTATACTTTAATTCTAGAAAACACATTTTTAAAAATAGGATGGAATCCATCATGTCTTTTTTTCTCTTTTTTCTTTTATTAAAAGGGTTTCTCATAAG
>JAODAL010056818.1:0-23059 GCA_025379985.1 Phyllomedusa bahiana
ACGAAGGTTCCGGATCTCTACAAGTGTACCAGGACCTGGTAGCCGCTGCAGGCAGGAATCGGCTCCCGTGCCCTGTGGGCTATCCAGGTCTCTCGGCGTGCCCGAGTCGGTCCGCTTCACTGCTCCTCTCCTCCAACCCCGCGGGCGATCAGCTGTCTGCTGTGGGAGGGTCCGGAGTGATCCGATGATCTAAGAGAGAGAGCGGTAAGTCCCGGCTTCTCCTTTGTTCTTCTTTTGGCGTGTGCCTGAACACACACAGCCAAGATGGCGACGGGAATAACTGCCAGCGCGCGCCAAATGGCTCCAATCTCCGGGCCGATCCTGGAGGGCTGTTCTGTCACCGGGGAGATGTTTCACTCTGACCGAGAGGCTGCTGGAGGGGCTTTGTTGCAGCGCTGTGGCAGTTCTGCCACTCCGGTGGTATTCCGCTTGGAGCCCTCTTCCAGGCGGCTTGGAGGCCGCGCGGGCCGGGGGGAGCCCGACAGCAGGACCTTTTTTGCGGTCTTGAGGTTCCCTCCGGGTGTTGATGTATAAATCCAGGGTAGAGTAGATATTTAGTAGAAGATAAGCCTGTTGATATAGCTCTGAAAAGAGCTGTAAAATCACCGATGGCTAAGGATTCTCTCTAAGTCGGCAGGAGCTGATGTGAAGCACGTCTTACTCCATCAGCGTCCAGGCCACGCCCTTGTGTGACCATCTTTGTGAGTGGCTCCAGAGGTCCACTGTGAGAGGTTGAAGGAGGAGCAGAGTGAAAGGAGTTTGTTGGACGCAGAGTGGGGGGTGTCGATTGGGATGTTAAAATCTCCCATGATGATAGTAGGGATGTCAGTAGAGAGAAAATGGACAAGCCAGGAAGCAAAGTGATCGAGGAAGGCAGTTGCAGGGCCTGGTGGTCGGTAGACAAAAGCCACATGGAGGTTGGAGGGGGCGTAGATGCGGACAGAGTGCACCTCGAAGGAGGAGAGTGTGAGGGAAGGCAGAGGTGGAGAGGGGACAAAGGAGCAGGAGTCAGAAAGGAGGAGGCCAACCCCTCCGCCATGTTTGTTACCAGGGCGAGGGGTATGGGTAAGTTGGAGGCCACCAAAGGAGAGAGCAGCAGGAGAGACTGTGTCAGAGGGTGTGAGCCATGTTTCAGTCAGACCAAGGAAGAGTAAATTTCTTGAGATGAATAAGTCATGTATGTAGGACAGTTTATTACATACAGACCGTGTATTCCAGAGAACTCCAAGGAGAGGGATAGGGGGAGCAGGGGTCAGAGGGATGTGTTTCAGGTTGAAGAGGTTAACGGAATAAGTAGTGGTGCATCTGTTAGAAAAGGGAGAGACAATGGTGGGAATGTGCTGGGAGGGGCCCTGGGTTAGGCATAGTTGCCAACTATTGAAAATGAAAAAGCAGGAGATTCTAGTGGGCGGCGCTGACAAAAATTTGCATGGACACGCCCATATTGTCGGTATGCCACGCCCCTTCAAAAAGCCACACCCACTCCACCTAACTGCATAATGGCTTTGGAAGAAAGCCAGGTAGATGCCCTTATAGCCAGGTAGTAACCCCCCATAAGCAGGTAGTGCCCCTTACAGGCAGGTAGATGCCCCCTTGTAGCCAAGTAGATGCCCCCTCTGTAGCCAGGTAGGTGCCCCCCTTTGTTAGCCAGGTAGGTGCCCCCCCTTTGTTTGCCAGGTAGGCGCCCCCCTTTGTTTTCCAGGTAGGTGCCCCCCTTTGTTTGCCAGGTAGATGCCCCCATTGTTGCCAGGTAGGTGCCCCCATTGTTGCCAGGTAGTGCCCCCATTGTTTGCCAGGTAGTGCCCCCATTGTTGCCAGGTAGATGCCCCCTCTGTTGCCAGGTAGTGCCCCCATTGTTGCCAGGTAGTGCCCCCTCTGTTGCCAGGTAGATGTCCCCTCTGTTGCCAGGTAGTGCCCCCATTGTTGCCAGGTAGTGCCCCCCGTGGTGCCAGGCAGAGCCCCCCGTATAGCTAATAAAAATAAAATAATAAAATCTACTTACCTCACCAGGCTCCTGCAGCACGGCCGCTCCGGACGATCTCCTCAGCGGCGCAGGGGGAAGTGAGAGCACCCACGCATCACTCCCCTGCAGCCGCGCGTCACTTCCCCTGCGCCGCTGACCTGTATGTGCGGCGCACACACCGGCGCCGGACATACAGGGGGAAGAGGGAGGAGGGGAACGATCCCTCCTGCCTCCTCCCTGCACAGCGAGACTCCGGGCGGGTGAAGCGGGCGCAGCGACTGCTTCACCCGCCTGTCGGAGCGGCCCGGCGGCGCCTGTGTAGCGCACTAGCGATACTCTTTCGCCACGGCCTTTAAAAGAACCCAACTCCCCCGGGTGGGGGGGCGGGGACCCCAAATAGCGGGACCCCCCCCCCCCCGCCAAAAATGGGAGACTTGGCATGTATGGGGTTAGGGATATTTTCCCAGCAGCCAGGAGGAGCAGTGAGAGGGTGAGCAGGTGTGAGAAGGACAGACTGTAGTTTTGCAGGGTTTGTTTGGTGCGGAAGGCATTAACAGTGGGGAAGAGGTTGGTGGCCGCAGACAGGTGAGATGGTAGAATGCATGGAGAGATGTAGAGCTCATTGCCCAGTGAGAGTGTTTGGGGGCATTAGTGCAAGGAAAGTGGAGATAGAGATAATGGTGGGAACTTTATCTAGTCTGGTCTTACCTTGTATATGGGGCTACTTGAACAAGAGGTGCACATTTAAGGAAAGTGCTATTGCTAGACATGAGAGATTGGGGCCAATGACTTTAAAAGAAATGGAGTCACAAGAAATCCGTCATGAATTCAGGGTTTGGAGAGTGATGATGATGTTCCGGAAGATAATGACATGGTAAATATAACATAGAGTGTTGTACATGGTAATAGAGTCCTAAGAAATTATTAAGAAAGGTGCGTGTAAAGTCCTGAAAAAAAGACTTGCACACACCATGTTTTGGTCTGCTGTACAATCACAATAAAGATACAAGATTTTATCCTGCGCTGGAATCGTTAGAAATCTTTTTTTCAGGACTTTACACTCACCTTTCTTGTTGAGCTGCTGAGGACGGTCAGCTGATTCTGGAGCGCGAAGGATAGAACTGGTTGGACGGAGCGGTGCGGTCATCTCATGTTTGTAAGCCTGTCTCATTTTGCGGTATATGAAGAGTTAAATTGTTCAGCCCACGGTGTGGGAGAGCTGGCGACCCCCCGTCCTGACTGTGTCCCGCCAGCAGCATTTGCACTCACAGCAGTGCTCGCACCGCTTTTCAGCATCCCCCGGTTTGGAAAACAGGGTGGTGAGGTCTGCTGACAAGCCGAGTGTTGCGGCAAAAGTACACAGTGAAATACGATGTGAATATTGCACACAGCCGCAAGGATTCCACACGGCTGAAGGATCTACTCTGCTGCATCGAGGTGCCTTGTTGGCTACTACACCGCTACAAGATAAGTGTGTTTCATTTATTTTTTCAATTGCTAAGAAATTATTGATGGAATTCAGAGATTGGCTGGTTATGCAGATGTATGTGATAACATGATTACAGTATAATAATAAATGTTGATTTTTTTTGTTCAGCACTAAATGTGAATTCTTGTTCATGGAAAAATAAGACATCAACTGAAAACAAGACCTAGCGCATCTTTAGGAAAAAAAATTAATATAAGACACTGTCTTATTTTTGAGGAAACAGGGTATACCCTAAATTAGATCCATGAGGGGTGTTGAATCTAAGATAGGGTAACTTCTGGATGGTTTCATCTATTCTGGTACATTGGGATCTTTGCAAGTGTGACATGCAGCCACCAGAATCTGTGTTCCAAAAGCCCTCCTTTTTATGGCCTGCCACGTGCCCAAACAGAAGTTTACACCCACATATAGGGTTTCGATGAACATTGAAGAAATTGAGTAATCACCTTTGGGTGTCCTCAAACCTGAAATGGCATCTAAAAAAATCCAAATAAAAATGAGACCCCCAAATTCAGTAGGTGCTTCTCCTATTCTGAGACTTGTAGGTGACCCCAAACATCATATGGTATGGGCGCTACATTGATGACCTCGTACTTGTGTGGAGTCCAAATGTAGCGTCCATACCTTTGTTTGAACAATATATCAATGGCAATTCTGTCAATTTAAAATTCACATCTAATTAGAACAGATCTGAAATATCCTTTTTGGATATAAAACTTTATGGGAATATACATAAAAAGCATGTAATAACATCTTTATTAGAAATGGGCGAATTTCTCAAAAATTCGATTCGCCGACATCGCCGAATTTCCCGACAAAATTATTTTCGTTCCGAATTAATTCGGGACGAATCGCATTAAAAGACAGCTATTTCCTGGCTGCAGAGAGTCTGTAGGGTGCTGGAGAACATTGTGCCATGCTTAAATATGCAGAGGGAGCTTGGTTTGGTCTTCATACAATGCTGTGTTTTAGTATGACATGCACATGACAGCCGCCACTCTTCAATTCCCTGGGCACTTACGGGGGCAAAACTGACCAAAAAACTGAAGCGGGAATGCAGCCTGATAAAGTCATGGCAGCGCCAGCTAGAAAAAACCAAGCTGAGGGCTAAGATCCTACAATAGCGTCAAAAAACACAATAGTAGGCTCTTGGAGCCGCCACAGGTCACAGCACAGTAAGGGGACGTCACAACAGGGGTCACCCTGCGAGGCCGAAGCTTCCGGTGTCATCTAGGGGCCGGGGGTTGACCACACACTAGGTCATACACTTTCCAGATACATCTGACAACCCCAACCAAGAGTCGGTGGGTTTGTCAGACACAACCCTTAGTTGGCATGGCCCGAGAGCAGGTGAGGGGCCCTCACCTGTCCTCAACCCACCTCTGTCCCGTTCGCTTCCCACAGCCAGAGAACATGTACTGCACCACTATACAGTGAGGACGAACTATTTGAGGACAGTGGGCATCAAAGAGGTGGGGAAGACATCCGCTGCTTCTTGCAGAAGCAGGCAAATAGTGATGAGGAATTTTTGCAATGGGGGGTTATGTTGTGAGTGGTCAGGCTTTGTACAGCGACACCGTTGAGGTGGACAGCAGCGACAGGCAAGCACTAATCGATGTAGCCGATCGCACTTGGGAGTCGGGTGAAGCAAGCAAGGCTGGACAAGCTTGGTAAGGTGCTCTAGTTAAACAAGGCATAAAGTGCCCCCCAAATACAAAATTCAGCCCACTCTATGCCTCCTTGTGCCCCCTTTTCTCCCTGGGATGGACGCCCTCCGCGGTCACCTACCTTCGACTACCCATTGTCCCGGCCCTGGAAGCATTCTGTTTTCTCTACATTAAGTTTTAGGAGACGGGAGGAGAAGAAGGAGGATTTGGACGACAGACAATCTGGGATCTTGGACAGTAGAGAGTTAATGTCTGGGCTGGAGATGTAAATTTGGGTGTCATCAGCATACTGGTAGTTTTGAAAGCCATGTGATGCTATCAGCAGACCCATACCAACAGTGTACAAGGGCTTCATCATTATCATTGGGAGAAGAGAGCGGCAGCTTGCATGTCATGCAGCTGCGCAGCCCGTAAGTCGTGTGGCCGGGAGTCAGCAGGGTGGCAGCAGTGCGATGTTGGGAGCAAAACGGCCACAATTTTAAACCACCTACTTTGCAGGTCTCAGAAAGTAGCAGCACAGGGGCTCACCGGGTCAGCGGCGGTAACAGTCAGTCAGTGCGGAGCTTTGGTGGTAAAATCACCTACTCGGGCGGTTTGCCAGTTTTTTGACAAGACACCAGAGGAGGTGAACATGGCTATAAGTAGAATCTGTGTACAGAAGGAAAAGCGTGACCAGTGACCTAATGTTGGCACCATGACCCTGCATCAACATCATTCAGTGTCACCATACATGTTTCAGATGTGGTGGTCCATCTTGTCCCAACAGCAGCAGCACCTAGTAGCACGCCTCCCATTTCAGGCAGTCAAGGCTTCATTACCTCTGCCGAAGACAACTCTCTGTCTATTACATCATCTACTGGTCCAGATACTCCTGCTCCTCAGCACTCATGGTGCCAGCAGTCGTTCACCAAGATGATTACCAAGAGACAGCAGTATGCGTCTAGCCATCCCTAAGTGCAGAAGCTGACCGTGCTCCTGTCCAAGTTGGTGGTACTGCAGTCACTCCCTTTTCAAATGGTCGTCTCTGCATAATTCAAAGAACTGGCCAGGAAACTTGGCATTCACTTCTGCCATTGTAACGACATGGGTAGTGGCTCCTCTGGACCACCACAAGCGGTGGTAGCAGCCACGCCGGTGAGTGGGGTCTAAGTAGTTCCCGGTTTTCACCAGAGCCCGCCGCAAGACAGGATGGACTTTCTACGCCGGGAGTCCAACCAGGTCGCTATCCCTGGCGCGACTAGCATGCAGTGGCAGTCGCGGCACAGCGAGGTACCGAATCGTAAGACAAAACTCGTAGTCAAAGGTCAGGCCAACAGGTCAGGGCAGGCAGCGGAGAATCGAGGAGTAAATGCAGAAGGGGGTAAGGGGCAAAAAAGGAAAAAATAAAATTTAATTAACGGGGAAAAATTTTTAAAGGGGAAATTGATGAACGGGAATAAAAAATTTAACAGGGGGAAATTTTGAAGGGGGGAAATTGGAACAGAATTAAATATTAACAGGGGAAAATTGATGAAAGAGAAAGGCCATTAACGTTTTTGATGTCCAAGTGGACGGCCCCGGGGGCGAACAAAAACAAAAGGGGAAAAGGGGGGTAAAGTGAATTGATTTTTTTTTCTGGGGACAACTGAAAATTAAACCTTTGGGAAAAAAAAAAAAAGGGAAAAACATTTTCCCCTTCCGGGGGCCATGTTCAAATCGGGGTTTTTTAACCCAAAACCCTTCCCCCTTTTAAAAGCCGGAAATTTCTTCCCCCCCTTTTACCCCCGCCAACAACCTTTAAAGTGACCAAGGCCCCCCCCCAAACATGGGTTGAGATTTAAAAAAAAAAATTTATTTTTTGGAAAATTTTAAGAAAGGGAAAATTAATAAATTTTTTGACCCAAAGCGGAAGGGTTACCCCTTTTTTTTTTCCCGGGGGCCTTTTAATCCGTTTTCCCCCTTTTCAGCGGAATTCTTTCAGTCCCCAAGGGAAATTCTAACCCCCCTTTTTTTGGGGAAAAAAAGGTAGACCACTGGACCACCGCAAGTGAGAAAGCCAGTAAAGGGGGGGGGCCCCAAAAACCCCTTTTTCCCAGAGGCCCAAGGGGATCTTCCCCCGGGGAAACCGGGCAGAGGAGTTTGGGGCTGAGGGTAGCAGGGAAAAAAAAGGGGGGAAACCGGAGCCAAGGGTTTTTGGGGTAAATGGAAAAGGGGGAAGGGGGTTAAAGGATAAAAAAAATAAAGGAAATGTTTTTAAGGTTAAGAAAGAAAAATTTTTTTTTTTAATTTTTTTTGATTTTTGGGAGTTTGTAAGTTTGTTAAAATTGAAAAGAATTTTAATTTAAAAAGGAAATTTTTTTAAAAAATTTTTTTTTTTTTTAGTGTTAGGTTTGGGGTTTAATTAAGGGTTTTTTAAATTGAAATTTGGGGTTAAATTTGAAATTTAAAAGGGGGTTTGAATTTTTGGGTTTTTTTTTTTTAGTGGAAATGGTTTTTTTTTTGGTTTTTAAAGAGTTTTTGAATTTTTTTTTTTTTTTGTTGTTTATTTTTGTATAATTAAAAAAATGGAAAAATTTTTAAAAAAAAAAAAGGATGGTTTTTATTTTTGTTATAGGTTTGGTTTTTTAAAAAAAATTTTAAAAAATTTTTTTTAAAATTTTTTGTTTGAGATGGTTTTTGGTTTGGTTGGGGGTAATAAAAAAATATAATTAAAAAAAATTTTAAAATTTTTTTTTATTATTTTTTTTAAAAATTTTTTTTTAAAATTGTTTTCCCCCGTTAAGGGTTTTTCCCAACCCCGGGGGGGGGCCTGCCCCCAACCATTGAGGGGCCCTCCCAAACCAATCAAAACCCTTTGGGGTTTAAAAAACCCCGGGCTACATGCACCCGGAGTTTCTGGCCTATCGATGACCCCCGTCCCCTTTTTTTTTAACTGTGCCCTGTGCCTCTTTCAGGAATGTTTGCCCACTCCTGTAAGCCTTCCCTTTTCGGAAACATATGTTTGTTCAAAATTTACAAATCTGTTTTTAAAAGATATCTGTATAGATAAATACCTGGGGTTTGAAACCAAATGAACCCCTAACAGGGTTGGGGAACCCCGGATAAAAATCGCTCCCCAAAAAAAAAAAAAACCGAAAAAAATTTTTCTTGTCTGTGGTTTTTGAAAGCACCTGTACTTTATGAATATAAAAACAAACAACTTAAAATTTAACCCCTTTAAAAAAAATTGCGCTCCAAAATCACCAGGAAAAATGTACTCGCTTTTGGCGTTTAAAAATACTTTATTTTTCCGATAAAAAACACAAAAATGCTTAATAAACCCTTGAAATAAATTGCCTCCAAAATAACAGGAAAAATTACTCTATTGACGTTTAAAAAACGGTTTTTATGAATATAAAAGCACAAAAACTTAATTAACCCCTTTATTATAAATTGCGCTCCAGAAATCACCAGAAAAATGTACCGTCTTTTGCGTTTAAAAACACCCGATATTTTACTGAAAATAAAGCACAAACCGCTTAATTAGCCCTTTTAATATAAATTCCTCCAGAAATCACCAGGAAAAATTCTCGTAGTGGTGTTTAAAAACACCCCATATTTTACTGAACAAAAAGCACAAACTCTTAATTAAAATTGAAATAAATTGCACTCCAGAAAGCAAGGAAAAATTTACCCCCTTTTTGGCGTTTAAAAAAAACCCCCTATATTAGCTAAATATAAAAGCACAAACCATTTAAATTTAACCCGGGGGGAAATATAATTGCACTCCCCAAAAATTACCAGAAAAAAAATTACCCGTAGTGGTTTTTAAAAAAACTTGTATTTTTCTGGTTATAAAAGCCAAAAAAACGTTTAAAGGGGTTTTCGGAGAAGTTTCCTTAAATTTCTAAGAAGCAAAGTAAAAAAGCCGGGTATCTTGGGGAGAGAGAGGGGGGGGGGGGGGGGGGGGGGGGGGGGGCCAGACACAAGCCATGCTAAAAGGGTCGTGGCAATGTTCACTCAAAAAAAATTCACACTACAATGTGGTTTTTTTTTTCAAAAGACAAAAATTTTTCCCCCCTCCCCTTTTAAAGCCCCTTACCCTTCCTTCTCATCAGTAAAGAAATTTTGCTCTGAGCAAGCCTGGCCAGCACTCTTGTCACCGCCTGGGCGTACAATGCAAGCTTTTTGAACTTTCATAAGGGGTTTTCCCCCAGGCCGCAAAAATTTTTTTAAAACAATTATTTTAAAAAGTGATTTAAAAACCCATTTTTGGGGGGGATCCCCTCAAATTACATCATGGCAAAACCCCTATTAAATTTAAACCCTTGGGAAAAAAAATTGCGCTCCAAAAATTGGGAAAAAAGTATGTTTTGGGGGTTTAAAAAATAGTATATTTTAGAATATAAAAGCCAAAATGTTAAAAATTGAATATAAATTGCATCCAAAATCCAGGAAAAATTACTCGTATGGACGTTTTTAAAAAAACAGTGTTTTTTTGAATATAAAAGCACAAACGCTTTAAAAACCCTTGATTATAAATTGCGCTCCAGAAATCACCAGGGAAAAAATACTGCTTTTGCGTTTAAAAAACTGTATATTTTACTGAATATAAAAGCACAAACACGCTTAATTAGCCCTTGAATATAAATTGCGCTCCAGAAATCACCAGGAAAAATTACTCGTATGTGGTGTTTAAAAACACCGTATATTTTACTGAACATAAAAGCACAAACATGCTTAATTAACCCTTGAATATAAATTGCGCTCCAAAATCACCAGGAAAAATTTACTCGTCTTTGGCGTTTAAAAACACTGTATATTTTACTGAATATAAAAGCACAAAAACGCTTAATTAACCCTTGAATATAAATTGCGCTCCAGAAATCACCAGGAAAAATGTACTCGTCTTTGGCGTTTAAAAACACTGTAATTTTACCGAATAAAAACGCACAAACACGTTTAAATTAACCCTTGAATATAAATTGCACTCCAGAAATCAACAGGAAAAATTACTCGTATGTGACGTTTAAAAAAACAGTGTATTTTACTGAATATAAAAGCACAAACAGGCTTAATTAACCCTTGATTATAAATTGCGCTCCAGAAATCACCAGGAAAAATGTACTCGTCTTTGGCGTTTAAAAACACTGTATATTTTACCGAATATAAAAGCACAAACACGCTTAATTAACCCTTGAAGATAAATTGCGCTCCAAAAATGACCACATGGAATTAAAATGTATATGGGGCAGAATTAGACCCATCCTGGACTTGAATTACAATACCCCACAAACCGAAGCAAAATGATAATGGAAGAGGAGCAGTTTCTGATAAAAGCAGTTACATCCCCCCCCCCCCCCAAATTGCTGTTAAAAGCTATTTCCTTTGTGTGAGATCTCTGCAGAGTGAGGAGCGAGCATGGTGTCCATACTTATAGTGCTGTGACATCACAGAAGCCCGCCGGTCTTTGATTGGCTTGATTTCTGCACATGTCATTTAGGGTCTTCCTTTCTTCCTCCCAGAGTTCTCTTCCCCATGTCACGCCATGTGCTTGCGGCCAATTATAGCAATATAAAACACACTTTGTTCCCGCGAATTACCCCAAACTTCTATTTCGTGCAAAACTGAAGTTTTCCTGAAATTCTAAAGTCCACTTCATTAGAATCAATTCACCCATCTCTAATCTTTATATTGTAAATAGAGATGGGCGAATTTCTCAAAAATTCGATTCGGTCACTTCGCCGAATTTTCCGCCAAAATTCGTTTAGTTCCGAATTTCTTCGGCACGAATTGTGTTAAAAACAGCTATTTCCAGGCTGCACAGAGGCCTGCAGGGTGCTGTAGAATGTTGTGCCATGCTTAAATTTTGCAGAGGGAGCTTGGTTTGGTCTTCATACAATGTTTGTTTTAGTATAACACGCAGAGACTGCCGCCGCTTTTGAATCCTTCACTAAAAAAATTCCCGGGGCACTTAAGGGGGCAAAACGGGACCAAAAAACTCAAGCGAATGTACCCCTGAAAAGCCCTGCCACGAAAGCGAAAAAAACAAGCTGAAGCTCAGGTGAAACATAGTGACAGAGGTGGAGGGACGGCGGCAGCCACAGCAGCTGAGGTCAGGCATTGGCACAATGACTTCTGGGGGTGGCAAAACACGGGGAAAGCCACAAGGGCACAATGAAGAGGGGGAGGGTCACGGGGGCAGCAAAAGGTCAGGCAGGGGCAAAGCTTCTGGAGGTGGCAAAACAGGGGGAAAAGCCACAAAGGAAATGGTGGCAACAAAATAACACAGGTGTGGGGGAAAAGTAACCAGGGGGGAAAAAGGGGGGGGCAAAAAAAGGGAGTCAGGCAGGGCACAATGACTTTTCGGGAGGCGGAAAACAATTGGGGCCCAGAGTGGCACAATAACAGTGGGGGAGGCCCTCGACAGAACGCAGGGGAAAAATCAGGGCCAAAGAAAAGGGGGCCCCCAAAAATTACAAACTGGAGGGGTCGCAAACAATTTTAAAAAATTAGGCCACAGAGTGGCACAATGAACATTGTGGAGGTCACCGACAGCAGCAATGAGTCAGGAGTGGCACAAGACATTCTGGAGGGGGCAAAACAGTATTAGGCCACAGATGCATAACACACGGGTGGGAGGTCACGGCGGCAGCATATGAGAAAAGGCATGGCAAAAGACATTCGGAGGGGGCAAACAGTATTAGGCCACAGATGGCACAAGATAATTGGGGGCACACAGGCAGCACATGAACAGGCAGTGGCAAAAATGACATTCTGGAGGGGGCAAAACAGAGGAACCACAGATTGCACAATGACGAGAGCGGGGATCACGGCGGCACACAGGGGCAGGCAGGGGGCACAATGACACAGTGTGGGGGGCATGGCAGCACCACACAGCGCAGAGGCCAGTGGCACAATTGACACAGTGTGTTCACGGCAACGCAACAGCAGCAGCAATGAGGTCATAAGGGCACAATGACAGATTTTTTAGGGGGGTGGCAATCCCAGTCCCGGGAAAAAGATGGGGGTAGGCAGATAGAAAAACGTCAGCAGATGGTGGGCATCGGGCGGTGGCGGGATCAAAAGGGGTGGGGCAGGAGTTTAACCCAACGACGCCAAGGCATTGGTGTGTGGAAACCGGGCCGATCCATGCCTATTCATCTTGACAAAGGTCAGTCGTCCCACATTTCCCGTGGACAAGGGGGTTTCCCTTTGGGGGAACGAGGCCCCCCCCCCATGAACACCCACTCGATCCCACACACAAAGCGGGGGGCAGGACAGCTTCTCCCGGAAAACTCGCAGTGCGGCCACACATCCAGTTTGGTGCCCATACCAGCGGATCTTCTAACTGAGGGGCAGAGGCTGTCCAAGTGGCCAAAACCTGTTGGTTCAGGGACTGCTCCGGGTCCTGCTGCGCTCGCTGCGGGCGATTTGCCCTCCTCACTAGGCGGGGAAGGAAGCGCTCATCAACTTATTTTACTACGATGGAGCTGGTACTGCTCCTACCCCCCCCTTTCCCCCCCCAGCAGCCCGGGGCGTAGTACGTGAGCGCTGGGGAACCCCCCGGTCAGACCTGTCGAGGAGGGACATGCCGCACATGGGGCAGCGCCAACTGATACGGAGGATTTCCCTTAGTTTTTTGAGTTTGTCTTCCCTCTCAATAGCTGGGAAAAAGGCTCCCATTTTGGACCGGACGGGGGCCCCAATAGGGTGGAAGCCAAAAGTCATCCCCTCCCGGGATGCTGACTTTCGGCTGTCACTAGCCACAAATAACACTGCGGCCATCTGCACAATGACCCGAGGGGCTCCCTGACTCCATTTCCACTGTAACTGCCACGGTGTTGGGGGGGTCATCTCCCCTCGTCTTCCTCATCTCCATCCACCTCCCCAGCTGCCCCTTGCCCTCCCTCTTTCCCGGGGTAAAAAAACCACTCATTTCACCAACAAGCTTCTGCCCAATGTCCTCCTCCCCTCCCCATTTCAGTCCCCACCAACTCATTGGCCACGAAGTAGTCCCACGTCTTCAGTCCCCTGCCCAACAATTTTTAGCATCTGTTCCAAATGAAGCAGGGAAATAATGTTTTTCATCCCGAAGTCCTGGCACTGACAAATAAGGGCCCCCCTCAATGGCCTCAAAAAAGGGCGTGTCCCGCATGACGCCACTGGCTGACATCAAAGTACAAAAGGGATATTTCTTTCTCCTGGATCATAAAAAAATCTTTAATGGCCTTTCCTGTTAATACAGCGGTCCAACATTTTCAGGGCTAAAATTCCCACGGGGGGAAACATCGCATATCAAGTGTTTGGGGGGGGCCCCCGTTTTTTCCGCTGCAACCGGGGAGGTTTTCCTGCTTTGTACAATGGATAAAGTTCAGCACATTCCGCCATTTTCAAATTTTCGAAGACGGGGAAAGCTTCGGGAACCCTTTTTTCACAACCCAAATTTAAAACCTTGCCCAGCAGGCGCATGGACCACCCCTCCTCGGTCAGCGCGACCCATTTCCTCCCCCTTTTCCGTCACCAGGTTCCGTTTTCAGTTGGCGCGGAGAAACCCACACATCATTTCTTGCTGCATGACGCGGAGCATTCCCCTCCCCTGTGGACATTTTTTTCCCGAGGCAAGCCGGGTGTAGAACGCATGACAACCGCGTGCCCAAACACAGTTAAAGGGGCAGTACTTGGGGAGGCTAATGGGGGTGGGGGAGGAGAGGAGTGGACTTTTGGCGCAGAGCAGCAGTTTGACAACGTGAGGAAAACGGCGTCTCCTGTCCAAGTTGTTTTGTGCCTGGTTTGGAACACTTTCACCCAGTGGGCCGTAAAGACATGTACTGGCCCAAACGTAGTTACAGCTCCAACGTCCGCGCGGGGCCTGCACCTTGGAAACAAACTGATAACTAAGGACTGACCACCTTCTTTTCTACATATTATGAATGCTGGTACTGCCTTTTTGTAAAAGTAATTAGGGTTTGGAACTCTCCATCTGGGCTGGGCACAAGCCATTAGTTCTCTGAACGGCAGATCCCCATTTGGAAAAGGGAGGGACTGCAAAAACCAACAATTTGGGACAGGGGGCACGGCAGTTCTGCCCCTTTAGGAGGGTTTAAACGCAACGTTGCCCCTCTTTGCAATCACCCGCTGAACGACGCTGGCCCTGGGGAGCGGGAGCATCGGGACCGGAGATATCAAAGAGAAACAGCTCCCTTCTGCAGAGGTGGTGGAGCCTTGACTGGCTGCAATGGCAGAAAGCCACGGGCGCTGCTGCCTGCGCGGGGGAGGGACCACCACATCGACTAACGTTTCCCCAGGCCCCCGGGATGGTGACGCGAAATTGTTACGCGGGGCCTTGGGCCCAAAACTTGCCCCCTGGCCACGCTTCACTTTCCCACAGATTCTACATATACCATATTCGGCCCCTCCGGTGTTTTAGAAAAAACTGCCACACCGCCTATCGGATTTTACCGCCAAGGGGCTCCCACTGAGTGATTACTGCCGCCGGGCTGCCTCCCGGGCCCCTGTGCTGCTACTTTTTTGGGCCCTGCAAGGGGGGTTTTTTCCCCCTGGCTGCTTGGCTCCCCCCCTCAACACTGCAGCTATCCGCTGACTCAGGGGCCACATACCCACTTGCTGGCTGCGCTGTGCCTACCGGCACAAACGCCCTCTTCTTGCATGAAAACCCCTTCCTCCCCCGGGGCTCCCAAGTGCGGTCGGCTACATCATCATCTATTTTTTGTTTCATCGTCACGCTGTCCTCTTTACCGGTCTTTTGGGAGCCGAGGGTGACCTCCAAACATGACCTCCCATGCCACTCTCCAATCTAATTTGGCCGCCTACTGCAAGAAGCAGGCGATATTGGCCCCAATTTCTTCGCTGCCAATAGCTGCTGACTGCCCCCTCAAATGTTCATCCTCGCTATATAGTGGCGCTGACCCAGACCACATAGTGATCCTGGCGAGGAACCGAAAGGACAAGGCGGGCTGAGGACAGGGGAGGGCCGCTGACCCCCTGTCGGGCCATGCCAAATAATGGTTTTTGTCTGAGGTTCCACCGACTCTTGGCTGGGGTTTTCCCGATGTATCGGGAGGGAAGAGGGTGACCCCGTCCCAAACCCAACAAAACCCTTGGGTTCTGAACAACACAAGCCCTGGAAGACAGCGGCAGTTTTGGGGTCACCGGTGACCCCTGCTGCGACGTCCCCCTTCTGTGTGCGACCTGGGCCCGTTCTAGGAAAGTTTTTTGGGCCACTTGCCACTTTGCAGGTTGGAAAAAAAAAAAAACAACCTGCCCCCTCTCTGTCTGACATACGTTTGTTCTAAAATGTACAAGCACTGTTTGATGATAATTGTATATATAAATATAAACCCTGTTTTTGACTCCAAATAACCCCTAACAACTTTGGGGAACCCTTTGGGTATAAATTACTCCACAAATGCCAGGAAAAATTTAAATTTTAAAGTGTCGTTTAAAAACACTGTGTGTTTTACTAAATGTAAAAACACAAACAGGGTTAAATTAACCTTCGGGGGCATGAAAAAGGGACGGGAAAAAAGAATATTTTTGGCTTTTAAAAAGCCTTTATTTTTGCACACACCACAAAACAACGCTTAATTAAAACCCCCGGGATGAAATTGCGCCAAAGAATTGAGCCCCCAAAATATACTTTGTAGCGTTACAATTTCGTGTTTTTTTTTACTCACACAAAAAAGATACAGTTGTAATAACCTTTGCTTGTAATTAGGGGTACAGGAAAAATTTTATATTTTGCGCTGAAAAAACATTTCTTTTGGGCAGCAAACCCAAAACAACACTTAATTAAAACCCCTGGAGTAAATTGCGCCAAAGAATTTTGCCCACAAAATAGTAGCTTTGTAGCGTGTTACAATTGCGTGTTTTTTTTACCACCAACAAGAGTACATTTTTAATTAACCTTTGCTTGTGAATTAGGCAAAAGGGAAAAAAGATATATTTTTTTGTTGAAAAAGACGGTTTTCTTGGGGTCACACACCACAAAACAAAACTTAATTAACCCCCCATGTAAATTTCGCCAAAGAATTTAGTTTCACAAACTAAAGCTTTGTAGCGGTTTTCAATTGCGTGTTTTCTACCCACACAACAAAGTTTCGTTTAATTAATTTTTTCTTTGAATTAGGCAAAGGAAAAATTTAATATTTTGGCTTTAAAAGACTTTTCTTTGGGGGCAGCCACCAGCAAAAAAAACTTTAAATTTAAACCCCTGGATGTAAATTGCCCAAGAATTGAGCCCCCCAAAAAAATACTTTGAGGGTTACAATTGCGTGTTTTTCTTCCCCCACCCAAAAAGAGAAAACGTTGTAATAACCTTGCTTTAATTAGGCTACGGGAAAAAATTTTAATTTTCGTTTTAAAAAGACGGGTTTTTTGGGGCAGCCACCCACAAAACAAAGCTTAATTAACCCCTGGTGTAAATTTTGGGGCCCCAAAAAATTGAGCCCCACAAATAAGCTTTGTAGGTGTTACAATTTCGTGTTTTCTACCCACACAAAAAAAGGGTACAGTTTTAAATTTTAAACCTTTTCTTGTAAATTAAAGCAAAAGGAAAAATTTTAAATTTTTGGCATTTAAAAAGTCGGTTTCTTGGGGTCACACACCACAAAACAACACTTAAAACCCCTGGATGTAAATTGCGCCAAAGAATTGAGCCGCACAACAGTACTTTGTAGGGGTTACAATTTCGTGTTTCTACGCCCCCACAAAAGAGATACATTGTAATAAATTTGTTGTAATTAGGCAACAAAAAAATTTTATAATTTTTTGGCGTTGAAAAAGAAGGTTTCTTGGGGGCAGCACACCAGCAAAAAAAACCTTTAAATTTAACCCCTGGGGTAAATTGCGCCAAAGAATTGAGCCCCACAAATAGAGCTTTGAGCGTGTTAAATTGCGTGTTTTCTACCCACACAACAAAGATACAGTTGTAAAAACCTTTTTTTGTGAATAAAAGGGACAGGAAAAATTTAATATTTTGGGGGTTGAAAAAGACGGTTTCTTTGGGGGCAGGGACCCAGCAAAACAACGCTTAATTAACCCCCCTGGATGTAAATTGGGGCCCAAAGAATTGAGCCCCCACAAACTAGTAGCTTGTAGCGTTTACAATTGCGGGTTTTCTACCCCACAACAAGAGATACAGTTGTAATTTCCTTTGCTTTTTGAATTAGGCTACAGGAAAAAAAATTTTTAAAAAATTTTTGGGGTGAAAAAGACCCTTTTTTTGGGTCAGCACACCAGCAAAACAACCTTAATTAAACCCTGAGTAAATTGCGCCCAAAAAATTAGCCCCAAAAATAGTAGCTTTAAAGCGTGTTTTACAATTGGTTTTTCTACGCACACAACAAAAATAACATTTTTTTAAATAACCTTTCTTTGAATTAAAACTACAGAAAAATTTATATAATTTTGGCGTTTGAAAAAGAGGTTTCTTGGGTCGCACACCAGCGGGAACAACGCTTTATTTTCCCCCTGGATGTAAATTGCCCAAAGATTTCCCCCCAAAAAAAAAGAGCTTTTGTAAAACGTGTTACAATTCTTTTTTCCCCACGCCCACAACAAGGAAAACATTGTAATTAACCTTGCTTGGAATTTGGCTCGGAAAAATTTTTAAATTTTTTGGTTAAAAAGACGTTTTTTTGGGTCAGAAACCAAACCCCAGCAAAAAACGCTTAAAACCCCTGGAAATTAAAAAAGGCAAATAATTAGGACAAACAAAACTTGAAAACGGATACAAAGCGGTTTTTTTTCCCACAAAAAAATAAATGTAATTAACCTTTTTTGTAATTTTAAAAAAAATTTTTTATTTTTGGCTTGAAAAAGAAGTTTTTGGGTCAAAACCCCGGGGAAAACAAAACCCTTTTTAACCCCGGAGTAAATTCCCAAAAAAAAACCCCACAAAAAAAAAGACCACTTGGATATTGAATGTATATGCAGCTGCAGTGACGCACACTGGATTTCAGATCCAATACCCCCAAAATTAGAAATAGAACATTAAGAGAACAGTCTCTGAGACAAGCTGAGACACCCCACAAAAATCGCTGTATAAAAATCAATTCTTCAGTAAAAAGCTATCAGCCGCGGCAGCACCTTTCCTGATGAGCACAGTGAGAGGAGTGTGAGCTCCCGGCGTCGCGCCCGGACTTATATAGTGCCTGCCGCCGGTCTCTGATTGGCTTCACCTCTGCACATGTCATGCAGGCTATGCCCTTCTTCCTCCCAGAGTGCTTTGCCCCATGTAGCGCCATGTGCTCGCAGCCATTTTATCAATCAAAAGCACACTTCGTTCACCCGAAGTACCCCAAAGTTCGACTTCGTTCCGAACCGAAGTTTTCCTGAAATTCTAAACGAATTCCACTTCGTTAGAATCGATTCGCCCATCTCTAATTGAAAACCAAATTCAAGAAACACTATTTTGCGTGCAAATAGTTGTCATCATGAAAAACTGTTAGCGGCTATTCCTATGGGGGATTATGTACGAGCTAGGAGAGCGCCGTGCTTAAGCAATTTCACGCCGTGCTTGAGCAAAATCTGCATCTAACGTACAGCGTAAAATTGATACAAGACTTAAAACATGAGGATACAAAGAAAGTGCATTAAAAATAGCAGAATCTAAAGTGAAGAACTATACGCAAGTGCAATTAATGGAAAAAAAACAAGCAGATACGATAGAGGTAGCAGGAGGATTATTTTCTCTACAAAATATAGTGATAACTTCAATGCAATCAAAAGTATCTTTTATAAAAATTTTAATTTATTGCAACAACATCTTATACTTGCAGAAATTGTGAAAGATGGAGTAATGTGTGTCCTAAAACAAGGGAAATCGATCAGTAACCTTGTATCCCCAAGTATGTTCAAATCACAAGAAAAAAAGACCACACATTTGGTTCAAACATAAAGGTTTCTTCTCTTGTGGAGGCACCAGGCGAAATGTTTGTCAGTACACTAAGAAAACATAAAATTTTTCTGATCGTGAGGGTAAGGTACAATATCCCATAAATATGTTTCTTAACTGCAATACAGACCATGCCGTTAATGCTTTATGTTGTACACAATGTAATCAATATTACGTGGGGTGTACAATGAGAAAAATTAAAAGTAGAATAGCTGAGCACATCATAGATGTTAGAAACAAGAAGCTTAATCAGTCGGGAGCAGTTAGGCACTTCGTTGAGGTACATGTAGGCTCTTAATACTTTTTCTTATTATGGCATTGAAAGAGTTAGCAAACCAGAACGTAGTGGTGACTGGGAGAAAGTAGTTAGAAAGTGTGAGGCCTTCTGGATCCTAAACCTTGAAACTAGGAGTCCAGTCGAATGAATTACCAAACCGATTTAACATGCATAAATTTGCTAACTCATATAGCCAGCTTGTTTAACAAACAATGTTTTTTTAAGCATTATAATATGTTTGGTAACAACTTGTATGCTATGTATCTACTACTAAGGAAGTGATGTCATTTAATTGTGAACCTATCACTGTTTTATCTAAAGCTTTGAAATAGCAAGAGAGTAAAGATATTCATGCTGTGATCAAAAATCATGAGATTCAAAATGTGTTAGTGTTTTTCCTGCCTTCTAGCTGTTTGTCTCTGGGATTTTATTGATATTTAATAAAGAAAGTTTTTCTGCTTCTACTTAGACTGCGCTGGATCCTGTGCTTGGAAATGGAAATTAACCGCTTGCCGGCGGCTACTCCGCGCTATTGGGATTGCAGCAGAAGCTATTTACCAGCAGTGAACCACTTATACAAACACAGCTGCAAGTGGGTGAGCGATCCATACCTATATTACAGTTGTTTATGGTATATGCTAGTTATAATCAATTTTGTGTTGTATAAGTATTTGTGTTGAGTACTTATTATCGACAAAGTTGAAATCGGCACGGTTTTTATGTTGATCGGATTTTTTAGATCACACGATAATTTAGGTTAAAATCTGTGCATAATCTATTAATATCGCGCCATTTTCGGCGCATTCCTGTCATTTTAGGCGGCCAGCAAATCAGCATTACAGAATAGAGCAGGGTGAGATGTGTGTGCGACGTCATGACTGGGATGCGTATGGTGCGATTGGCTGGAAAAAATCACATGACCTCGTTTTACATAGAACAGCCCTTCCTGTTCATGAATCATGTGTGTCAGTATCTCAAAGGAGTTGGACGTGCGCTCTGCCTTTGTGCAAACAGCTCAGCGAAATTATTCTATTTGTTCACAGAGACACTATACTTTTAGCTGTGAACCTTAGAACTTAAGTAGATCAGAGATTTGCAGATTTTAGGTAGTTAGGCTGAGAATTTTAAAGGAGCATCTACCGCTGCAAACTCATGGGGCAAAAGAGGGGGGAGCGCGGGCGAACACAGACAAGCTCTTTAAAGGATACTGGATATTGTGCACCCAGACTTAGTGTAGACATTGCATTGCAATAGCTTTATTATTAACAGATTTCTGTTGAAATATACTTGGATGTTGGGCAGCCTGAACTTATATTAGGATACAGATCTTTTCTAGTAACTGCAGGTCTATTTGTTAGGTGCAAAACTCCACTTTTATTATCAGTATACATTTCAGATAGGTGTTTTTTTCACTTTTGGGTCATCCAAGCTTTGTTGATAGACGTACCTTGCACTTAAAATTGAATCCAGCAATTTTGTAGTCACCACAGGTGTATTGATAGATGTCAAAAATACCTTGTATTATCCGTATACATTTCAGATACGTTGTTTTTTTTCGCTTTGGCGCAGGCCAGCTTTGTTCATAGAGCCACCTTGCATTTAGATTTGAATACAGCATTTTTGTAGTCACCACAGTTATATTGATAGGTGCCAAAAATACAGTTTATTATCCGTATACATTTCAGATAAGTATTTTTTTCACTTTGGCGCAGGCCAGCTTTGTTGATAGAGGTACCTTGCAGTTAAATTTGAATCCAGCAATTTTGTAGTCACCACAGATGTATTGATTAGTGTTGAGCGATTACGTTGGCTATCGACATCGGTCGATAGTCGGCCATCATCGACAAGATATTCGATGGTCGATGATAGATGATTGCCGATGACCATTAAAGTCTATGGGAGAGCAACAACACCTTCATACTTACACCCAAACAGGGCTGGAGAAGCTGGAATTAAAATCCACAACATCAAATGATACGTGCTACATCTTAGCAACACACTTAGGTTATAAAAGCCACAAGAAAAAAATCACAGACCATTCACTATCCCTGTCTTATACCACAACATGACCCTTAAACCTGCATCACCCACAAATTAAAAAGTGCCAGAAGGCAGTATTATTTGAAACAACAATTTACTTGAACTGGACATTGACTATCCCTGTCCTGGAACGCAGGCGATGAAGTCCCCATAACACTGCATTGAACGCCAGAAATTAAAAAAGTGCCGGAAAAAGAAGTCTTTCAACCACCATTTTAGTTTCACTGGACATAGACTATCCCTGTCCTAAGCCACAGCATGAGCCCCAAACCTGCATGACCCCAGATTAAAAAGTGCCGCAAAAAAGGAGTCTTTCAACCACCATTTTAGTTTCACTGGACATTGACTATACCTGTCCTGGGCCACAGCATGAGCCCCAAACCTGCATGACCCCCAGATTAAAAAGTGCCGAAAAAAGGAGTCTTTTAACCACCATTTTAGTTTCAACGGACATTGAATATACCTGTCCTGGGCCACAGCATGAGCCCCAAACCTGCATGACCCCAGATTAAAAAGTGCCGGAAAAAGGAGTCTTTCAACCACCATTTTAGTTTCACTGGACATATACTGTCCCTGTCCTGGGTAGCGCTTGCCCCTCCGTATGAGTGCGGACCAATTGAGCTTCACTTGGAAATACTGTTGGTTAACGCTCCTGTTCCACCCTGGTGCCCTTTTTTCTTGGCATTCTTTTTCTCATTTTACTCAACGTGCTGGAGGAAATTGTCTCTGTACTTTGTTCTCTGTCCGTACTCCATATCCTCTGAATAACCTACATCTGGTCAAGTTTCCTGTACCTCCCTTGTACAATTCAGAGGAATTTTTTAACAGCTATTTTGTACATGCAAGTTTTTTAGTAGTTTAATTCTAGAAAACACATTTTTAAAATAGGATGGAATCCCACCATGTCTTTGTTTCTCTTTTTTAATTGTAGTAAATGGGTTGTCTCAATACAGGGATTGCGAGCTATGTTAAAGATCGTGCACAAACAAGTCATTTTGCAATATGTGTCCATTAACAGTGTCCTACCTATTCCTGTTTCTGAATGCACCATCACCCTTGAGCCACTTTGGACAATTGTGAAGAACAAATGTCTGTTAGAAACAACATTTTATTATAATAGGACCTGTAGTATAGCTGCATGTCACAACAAAATGCCCCCAAAAATTCAAAGCATGACCCTTGAGCCACTTTGGACAATTGTGAAGAACAAATGTCTGTTAGAAACAACATTTTTTTTATAATAGGACCTGTAGTATAGCTGCATGTCACAGCAAAATGCCCCCAAAAATTCAAAGCATGACCCTTGAGCCACTTTGGACAATTGTGAAGAACAATGTCTGATAGAAATTTTTTTTTTTTTATAATAGGACCTGTAGTAAATAGCTGCATGTCACAGCAAAATGCCCCCAAAAATTCAAAGCATGACCCTTGACCACTTTGGACAATTGTGAAGAACAAATGTCTGTTAGACATTTTTTGAACTTCCGGTTCCGGCGACGCCATGAGGGGAAGCTAGAGCAGAGGCTCCCGAGCCCCGAGACATATTAGGCAGAAAAGACGGAGCCAGAGACACCGGACAAGTATCCACACGCAGCGGGCAGCTCGCGGAGACTGCGGCAGGCGGTATGCGAGCCGCAAAAAGGCTGCAGAGGAGCCGTTACTGGGGGGACCGCTCTGAGGCGCACGTGACCGCGGCCGGGCGCGCCATGACAGCTTCGCGCCGCAGCCTCATGTGAAGAACGGCGGG
>JAODAL010056819.1:0-23058 GCA_025379985.1 Phyllomedusa bahiana
TGAAAAATTTACCACACAAACATTTTAGAATTCTATTTTTTCAGCACTTTCCTACCTGTGCTCAACTCTGTACAAACTCCACATGGGGTGATAGGTAGGGATGTTATGGGGTGATAGGTGCAGGTGGAAAGGTTATTGGGTGTTAGGTGGAATGGAGTGATAGGTGGAGGTGAGAGGACTATGAGGTGATAGGTGGGAAGGTTATGGGTTAATAGGGGGAGTGATACTGTAGGTAAAGGTGAAAGGACTATGGGATATTAGGTGGAGAGGTTATGGGGTGATAGGTGGAAGTGAGAGGACTATGGAGTAATAGGTAGAGAGGTTATGGGGTGATGGGAGAGTTGTATTTTGCGTTGGCACTAAGATGCATAACACAATTGGGAGTGGTGGGAGAGAGGAGTACAGAGTGCAGCTTATAATCTCATTGGGGGGAGACATAGGACCATCCCACTGGAGATTGTGCCGCGGATGTGGTCTGTACCCCCCAGAATCATGTTATGCAGGTTGTATTCCGTACCCTGCACCCCCAGAAGATCAGCCACAGGAATGATCTTCAGGGGATGCAAGAGATGGAGTTTAGTACTATCATGTTTATAGAGGTTTCCCCTTTGGACTATGTTGGACTAATTGGATTATGTCAGACCAACGTTGGATTGAATTCTTTAATAAAATGGTGAAAGAGGGTTGTAGTTGGGGAGTGTTTATTTAAACGAAAGGTTTTTTTGTAGTTTGTGTCTGTTTTTTTTCCATTTAATTCCAGTGTTAGTAATAGAATATCTCACAGACACCTCTCCAATACTATCGCTAAGGCTTGGTGTCAGCCAGCAGTAGTTCTTGGCTCACCAAGGTTTACCCCGTGTCACTATTACTCCAGTACCTAACACACCAAGGGTACAGTGAAGAACTAGGTAACCATCAGGAGCAGACCCTCTAATTGGATGATCCGCTTCTGGAGTGGCTGCGGGCTGGTATTTTTAGAATGGGAAAAGACCAGTATCGATGGTTCTTCCCATTCTGATAGTATCAGGCTGCAGTTGTCGGTTTTACCTTGACTGGTTATGGAAAATGGAGGGAACCCACTTTGTTTATTTAAAAAAAAAAATCATTTATTTATTGAGAATCCTAAAGTGGGCAACTTCTGTAATTAGTACTGTGGATGCCCATGTTTAGATTTGCATTAAATAAATACATTTTTGGGGAAAAAAAAAGATGTGGGGTCCCCCCATTTTCAATAACCAGCCAAGGTAAAACTGGCAGCTGCAGCCTGATACTATCAGAATGGGAAAAACCATCGATACTGGTCCCTTCCCATTCTAAAAATACCCGGCTGCAGCTGCAGAAGCAGACCATCATATTAGAGGTTCCGCTTCTAACGGTTACTGGCTCTCCCTAGTACCCATGGCGCATTGGGTACTGGGGTAATAGTGTCACAGCCTTGGGAAACAAGAAACACCATTGGCTAACACCAAGCCCAAGCGATAGTAATGAAGAGGCATCTGTCAGATACCGCCATTGTTATCACTGGAATTATATATTAACCATTTTTTTTGAAAAAAATAGCACCAAGGTTGATACGACGCAGTCCACCGAATCCAAAGTAGTCCAAATAGGAACCTGTAAATAAACAAATATTATACACATACATACACACACATAGGCTGGATAACCTATTCAGTATCCAGGAAAGCTGGATGACACCCATCGCCCATAGGTACAATCCAGCTTTCCATGATAGGAATACTGGGTGCCACCTTTGGGGGATGGAGTGTCACCCAGCTTTCCTGGATGCTGAATAGGCTATTGCCACAGGCAATCACCAGAGTCTGTCCCCTGCGGCCTGTCTTCTACCCCATGCAGCTGCCAAAGACAGATCTCAGGGGGCAGGAGACAGGGAGCAGAGGGCAACTCCTACCCCCTGCCATCTGTATCCAGTCCCCTGCAGCCGCTGGAGACTGACCGCAGGGGGAGGGAGACAGAGAGCAGAGGGCAACTTCTTCCCCCTTTGGCCCGTCTCCTGCCCCCTGAGACCACCAGAGACAGACCGCAGTGGGCAGGAGACAGGAGCAAAGGGAAGAAAACAAGTGGACAACTCCTACCCCCTTGCACACTCAAACACATACACCCCTCCCACGCACAATCACACACTCACACACCCCTCTCCCACACACACACCCCTCCCCTTCCCCTACACACTCGAACACACAATCCTCTCTCGCACACTAAAACATACACACTCAGCCACCCCCCACATACACCTGTCCACCACACACTCAACTTATACTGTAGAACCTTCGGCAGCTCTTCAGCTGCGAGAGATTAAACTGCTGGAGATGGCCTCCATTTGCGGGAGGGTCCCGCCCAACCTGGGATGGTTGGTAAGTATGGCCTACCTACGTATATGAGGCCACAGATAGCCTATCCCTAACCTCCACCTTTTTGGGGCCCCCTAGGCCTATATACCACCTAGTACTCACCAAACCTACCAAACCTATAGGGGCACCCCTAACCATCAAACTATCTACTTAAGTGGGGCCCGCCTATAGCCTACCTACCTGGGGCACACCTAAACCCCTACCTTGCTCACCTACCTTTACCGGGGCCTAGCAACCCTACTTACCTACTTGGGGGGCCTACCTACACCTACCTAAATACCTGGGGACCGCCTACTTAACGGGGGCCTAATTTCCGCCTCCCAAAAGGGCCCAACCCTACCGAACTTATCTACCTAACTGGGACCTATCTACTTACCTGTGGCCTAACCACTGCCTACCTACCTTCATGGATCCTACCACCCTACCTACCGGTTTCCCAACCTAATAATATTCTACCCCCTGGTAAATTTTCGAATTACAGGCAGGGCCAGGACAAGATATTTTGGTGCCCTAGGCAAGTAGGCCAATGACCCCCCCCCAAAAAAAAAGAAAAAAAGAAAATTAAATCCCCAACCCTAACCCAAACACACACTGCTTGCATCCTCCCCAGCTAGGTGGCATGGGAAAAAAACACAATTCCAACACTTAACAGTGGAGTTAGTAGAGTCTCTAAAGTTGTATTTACATAAAATAATATGTTTTGTACCAAAAACCCATACAAATAGCAAAAAGACAGTTATCCTATGAATTAAAAACCTCTGGAAAAGAAGAAACATTTACCAAAATAAAACCGCTATATTAGCAGCAAAAAACCCTCCAATACGGTTTTCCCAGCAAAAACCAAAAATAAAACCAAACCAATAATAACAATGTACTTGGGATACGAAGAAACCCAAAAAATATCATCACATCATGACCCAAATTTTCCCCACTAGAGATGGGCCCCAATTGATTTTTAACGAAGTGGCCCTTTTTTTAAAAATTTTTAGGAAAACTTCGGGTTTTGAACGAAATCAAGTTTGGGGTACTTCGGGGAAAAGAATTTTTGCTTTTTTTTATTGATAAAATGGCGCGACAAATGGCGATTTAAAAATGGGGCAAAGCACTCGGGGGGAAGAAGTGCATACCGCAAAGCCTGTGCAGAGATTAAACCAAAACAGAGACCGGGGGGGAAATTTTGTGACCCCCCACCCCCCGCACTAAAAAAAGTCCGGGGGGCGAAAGCTGGGAGCTAAAAACTCCTCCCCCACTGTAAATGACTAGGGAAAAAAAAAGGGGGCTGCTGCCGGTTGATTTGCCTTACTTTAAGAACTTTATTTTTTTACAGTGATTTTTTGGGGGGGTTTTTTTTTCCCAAAACTTTTCCCAGAGACTTTTTCTCTTAAAAGTTCTATTTCTGATTTTTTTTGGGGATTGGATCTGAAAACCATGGGGCTCCACTGCAGCGCATATACATTTAAATCCTATCTCTCACCAACAATTGGGGAAAATTCCCAAGGGGGTCAAAACCAGTTTCCCCGTTTTGGGTTCATTTAAAGAAAAAAGCGTTTTTTCAATACAAATACCACTACAAACTATGAAACTATGAAACTAATTTTTGGCTGCTCAAATTCTTTGGCGCAAAATTTTCATCCCCGGGTTAATTAAGCCGGGTTTTTTTTCCCGCCCGTGGTGACTTTCCAAAAAACCCTCATTTTTAATCCCCCGCCAAAAAAAATATCATTTTCCTGTAGCCTAATTCACAAGCAAAAGGGGGAATTTTCAATTTTAAACTCTTTGTTTTTGTAAAACGTAAAAAAAAAACGGGTTTTAAAAACGCTACAAAAAACTAGTAGTTTTTTGGGGGCTCAATTCTTTGGCTAATTTACATCCAGGGGTTAATTAAGCTTGTTTTTCAGCTGTGGGACTCCAAGAAAACCCTCATTTTCCCCCGCCAAAATATATACATTTTTCCTTTTACCTAATTCACAAGCAAAGGTTTAAATTTCCAATTTTTTTCTTTGTTTGTGTAGCGTAAAAACCAAAGGCAATTTTAAAAACGCTACAAAGGGTAGTAGTTTGTGGGCTCAATTCTTTTGGGCGCAATTTAAAATCCAAGGGGTTTAAATAAAAAGTTGTTTTTTTTTACTATAGTGACTCCAAAAAACCCCTCATTTTTCCCACCCGCCAAAAATATACATTTTTTTCCTGTAGCCTAAATTCACAAAAAAAAAAGGTTTAAATTTCAATTTTAACTTTTTGTTGTGTACCCTAAAAAACACGGGATTGTAAACCAAAGCTACAAAGCCCATGTTTGTGGGGGCTCAAATTTTTTGGGGGCAAATTTTCATCCAGGGATTAACAAAAAGTTTTTTTTCCCGCGGGGACTACAAAACCGTCATTTTCACCACCAAAAAATATACAATTTTTCCCGTGCCTAAAATTTACAAGCAAAGGTTAATTACAATTTTAACCCCTTGTTGTGTAGCGTAAAAAAAAACGGGATTGGGGAAAACCTACAAAGCTAGTAAATTTGTGGTGGGCCCAAAAATTGGCCCCAATTTACATCCCGGGGTTAATTAACGTTTTTTTTTTCAGCTGTGGGGACCCAAGAAACCGTCATTTTCACCGCCAAAAAATTTTACATTTTTCCTGTTTCCTAATTCACAAGCAAAGGTTAAAATTTCAAATTTTAAAACTCTTTTGTGTGGGGTAAAAAAACACGGCACTGAAAAACGCTAAAAAAAAAGTTAGAATTTTTTGGTGGCCCCAATTCTTTTGGGGCAATTTAACCCAGGGGTTAATTAAGTGTTGTTTTTTTCAAAAGGTTTGGGGACCCCCAAAAAACCGTCATTTTCACCGCCAAAAAAATATACATTTTTTCCCGTACCTAGTTCACAAGCAAAGGGGTTTTTTTTCAATTTTAAACCTTTGTTGGTTTTGGCGTAAAAAAACAAAAGGGACGTAACACGCTACAAAAGTTTTAGTTTTTGTTTGGTGTTAATTCTTGGGGGGCAATTTTCTCCAAGGGGTTTAATTTAATTTTTGTTTTTCAGCTGTTGGGGACTTCAAGAAACCCCTCATTTTCCAAAACCCCCAAAAAATATACATTTTTTTTCCCCCTACCCCAATTCAAAGCAAGGGTTTAAATTTCAATTTTAAACTCTTGTTTTTGGGGGCGTAAAAAAACACAGCATTGTAACAAAGCTACAAAGCAAAAATTTTGGTGGGGTCAATTTTTTGGTGGGAAAATTTTCATCCCGGGGTTAAAAAAAAGCGTTTTTTTTCAGCGTGGTTTACTCCAAGAAAACCCCTCCCTTTTCACCGCCAAAAAAATTTTACAAATTTTTTCCGTAGCCAATTCCCCAAGCAAAGGTTTAAATTTCAATTTTATCTCTTTTTTTTAGCGTAAAAAACACGGCATAGTAACCGCTACAAAGCTAATAGTTTGTGGTTGGGTCAATTTTTTTGGCGCAATTTTCATCCCGGGGTTTTTTAATTTAAACGTTTTTTTTCAGCCCGGATGAAATTCCCAAAAAAACCCTCATTTTTAACCCGCCAAAATATTTTACATTTTTTTCCGGAGCCCAATTCACAAGCAAAGAGAAAAATTACCAGAGTTTGTTCCCCTTCTCCTTGATACAATAGGATGCTCAGGTGTGTGGAATGCACGGAAAGCCGGAAACTCCGACCGGCCCACCTACTAAAGAGAAAAAACACACAAAACCAGCATCCCCCTTCAAAGTATTGTGACTGATGTATTAAGACGGTACGCTTGCAGACGATTTAAAATTCCACATCATAATAGAAAAAGTATAAGAAAAAAAACTTACATTCATCATGCGCAGGGGCAAGTGTCCATTGATACATAAAACAGCAACCACCACGCAACGGGGTAGCACTAGATCATGCCCGAGTATGCATGCGGACCGACGCGTTTCGATATTGTGAATATCTTTGTCTAGTCTGGAGAGTTTTTCCGTTATCCCAACTCCGATCTTATAAAGCCAACCGGCACGTTTACATGAGTGCTGTCATTAATGCAATGTATTACTTAACCCTATAACATCCAGATAACAAAGGCTTAAAAAATGTGCATAATATAAAACAACCAAAAAAAAAAAAAAAAAAAAAGGATACATAAAAACATATAGTACAAATGAAACCGGGACTCAGAAATAGAGCTGTATATAATGAATGCTTTTATAAAGGACTGACAGAGGAAATAAGTTGTATGATCGTAAGATTATAGGATTTACTTTTCGACCACAATAAAATTAATAATGATATAAAATATCCGATTTAATGTTGAGACCTGTGGGTGTCTATTTTATGTAATATAAAAAATCCACTTTGCCTCATTTCTCATAGAACATCACGTTGTTGCCCCTCTCTTGGGTTGAAATACTCTTGTAATACCCATTACATGAAAAGGAGCTAGTATCCCCTGAATGTACTATTCAACTGAGTGCTTCGAGACTTGCTGACATATCAAGCCTCCAAGCATCCTTTCCTGGCCATCACACAAATGACGTCTAATGCGGACCTTAAGGTGAGTGGTAGTACACCCCACATATTGTAAATTGACAAATGCCACACCGATTAAATTATAACTGACGTTCTGTATCTTACAATTGAGTACTGATGTACATCAGAGTTTTTCCCATTATGCATGATATTAAATTTATCTACCCGTTTCATAAAAATGGCATGTAATACACTGGAGTTCCACATCTTATAGGAATCCTTTATCTGAAACCATTGTTCCGATTGTATGTTCAGGCCTGAGGTATAGGCTTGGGGAAATCATAGATCCCACAATTGCTAGCTTTTTTTTGAAACAAATCTAACTCCTTTGGTCAATTTATTGCCCGTAGTTGGGATGTCTTTCAGCATGGGGAGATGTTTTTTTAACAATATTTATTAACTTCCTAAACTGCGGAGAGAAATGTGGCACTAAACGTGATTCCCTCCAAATTTTTGATTTTTTACCTTGTTATTACACTCATCTCGGTCTATTGTTAATCAACCTTTCTCTGGTATCGAATCTACCTTTCTAACACTCTGTTGTAATGTCCTATCTGAATAACCTCGTAATCTCAATTTTCTAATGACATTATCTTGCTGGATCAGAAATTCCTTTTCGTCACTACAGTTCCTTTTAGTTCGTATTAATTCACCGGTAGTATATTATAATCACATGAGTCGGGTGACAAGATGTAGCAAGGAATTAGAGTTTTTGAAAGAAGAGAGTTTAATATAAGGCCTGATCTGTACTTTTTGCATGTATGGAGTCCCCTGTAAAAGATACGTCCAAGAAAATTGATCTTATCCTGTTGTATAGAATGTGTAAATTTTAAATACATAGGTTGGGTTATATAAATCAACCAAATCGAGAGCCATGTCTGGGGGCCCTCCCATATCAGGGTAGATCATCTATATAGCTTCTGTACCCACCTGATATGGGAGGCAAAATGTGATTATCCGAAAACAGGTAACTGTTCTCCCCACCGTCGCGCATAAAGATATTAGCTAGCGAGGGGAGACCTTGGCCCCCATGAGGCTCCCCTCCACTGGAAGGAAAAATTCCTTTGTTAAATGAAAAAAAATTGTGTGTTAGAAGAAATTCAACCAACTAGAATCAGAAACTCATTCAAACCTTGATCATAGGTACTATACTTCTCCTAAAAAACTCCCCAGTGCCAACAATGATAACATCATGGTTTGGGCATTGAAGGGTACAGAGCAGTAACATCACATGAAAGCCAGACAAAATTGTGCTTCCATTGTATTTGTTCCCATAAAGCCTTATAACTGTTTGAATCTCTTAAAAATCCTGTATTAATGGAACAAGGGTTGCAATAAAATTGTCCACCATGCACCTAACCTACTCTGGCTGACGGAAACCTTCCACTGACAAAGGGCGTAATGGCGGTGGAAATACCTCCATAGAACCTCGGAATTGAGTGTATTATAGGGTTTGGGGGGAAATTCTACATAGAGTCTGTCTGTCCATAATCAGAAGTTAACGCTAACCATTCGTGTTCCTTCCATCAAAAGTTTTTTCACCAATGATTCTGAAAGGTCATAGTCGGATCTACCTGTTATTTTGCGGAAAGTATTAGGTCATTTTAACACTCCAAATTTAATTTTACATACAGGCGTATCCAAGACTACCATGGCCCCCCCCTTTGTCCACCATCATTACTAATGATTGAATTTATCATTTTAAGGTGTTGAGGATTCTATGAAATTCCTGTTTACTCAGATTTTTATTTCTGTTACTTGATGATATTGCTAATTGAATCAGATCTTGCTCTATTGTTTCCTGGAAAGTGTCTAAGATGTTTGGACGTGAGTTCACCGGATAAAATCGGGAATTAGAGACAACAAATTTATTGGGGTCAGAGAATTCAATATTCCCTTCTGCTCTCAAAGTACACAAATCTGAAATAGCTCTGAGTTCTCCAAATTCTAGTCTAGTCACTAGCCTCTCCCTCTCTAACAACATTGTTTTGCACAATATTATGTGTACTATCCTGTGTCATATCATCCTGTGAAAAAAAAATGATTTTTAATGGTTAGAGCCGTTGCAAACTGATTGATGTCAATGACAGTGTCAAAGACATCAAAAGTGTTCGTTGGGGCAAAGTTCAGGCCACGGGATAATACCCAAATGTCCATTGTAGAAAGTATATGGGCGGATAAGTTCAATACCGGGTTCTCCTCTTGCGGCGTCGATAATTGCCGCGACCCCCTCTTGTGTTTCCGTCCCGCTCTCCTAGTCCTTCTTGTAAAAAAGGGGACTGCATGCTATTCAAATAATATCGGGTATTCATCCTAGTATTGGCCCGTGTACCGTTGATAGAGTTAGTGTTATCCAAATAGCCATCCAACGTAGATGAAGAGGATTGCTCAGCAGCAGACTCTATATCCGAAAAACTAACATGTCGATCAGTCTCTTTGTGCAATCTTTGTTGTTTCAAGATTGGTCTAGGATTACGGGTGCGTCCATGCCATGTATACACTTCTCTTCGTTTATAGTCATCCGTGTCTCTGTCAAATTTCTATTTCTTTATTTTCATGATATACTCCTCCAGTTTGTTGATGTTGATATTCATGGCATTATTACATTCAATATATTCAGTTGTATGCTGAATCAAAGCATCAATATCAACTTTCAATCATCCAATTTTTTCATTTTCATATTGGATGATTAAGCTCCATAAGTTTATAATGAGGCAACTGAGAATAGAATGGTTCTGCCATGTGTCCGTGAATTCCTGAGGAAATACTGAGGTGACGTTTTTACGTATTCGTAGTCCTCTTGGGATCATTTGTTTCGTCACATAATTGCTCAATGTGGTCTGATCCCACCAAATCCTGGTTTCTTTTTTCTTAAGTGATTCTAGCCTAATTCACAAGCAAAGGTCAATTACAATTTTATCTCTTGTTGTGTGGCGTAAAAAAACACGGCACTGTAACACGCTACAAAGTTTAGTATTTTTGGTGGTGGCCTCCAATACTTTGCGCAAATTTACCAACCAGTGGTTAATAAGTGTTGTTTTTCAGCTGTGGTGACCGTCAAGAACCGTCATTTTTCACCGCCAAAATATAACTTTTTCTGTAGCCTAATTCACGAAGTCAAGAGGTTAATTACAATTTTATCTCTTGTAGTGAAGCATAAAAATACACTGGCAATTGTAACACGCTACAAAGCTAATAGTGTTGTGGTGGCTCAATTCTTTGGCGCAATTACATTCCAAGGGGTTAACTAAGTATTTTGTTTCTGCAGTTGAACTTACACAGAGTTTTTTAAACTGTCACAATACAAGTCATTTTTCTTGGCCCATTTGTGGAGCGTAATTTATATCCAAGGGTTACCCAAGCTTGCCTACAGGGGTTCAATATGGAGTCAAAAACAGGGGTGTGTATATTATCATATACAGATATCTTTCATCAAACAGTGTCTTGTACATTTTAGAACAAACAGTATGGTCAGACAGAATAGGAGTGAGCAATGCTCCTTCACCTGCGAGTGCATTGGCACAAACATTCCTGAACCTGTCCAGTCGCAGCACAAGCAAGGGGACGTCGCAAGCAGGGGTCCGCTTCGGTTAGGCCAAGAACTGCCTGCTGTCATCTAGCGCCCAGTTGTAGTTCAGCAACCCAAGTGGGTCTTGATTGTTTACTAGGTCCTTTCCACTTCCTCCCAATGACATCTGACAACCCCAGCCAAGAGTCGGTGGGAACGTCCAGGACACAACCCTTAGTTGGCAAGGCCTTGGGAGCGGGTCAGCGCCCTAACCTGTCCTCAACCCGCCTCTTGTTCCCATTCCCCGGTTTCCCTCAGCCAGAGATCTACTATGTGGGTCTGGGCCACTCGCCACTATATAGCGAGGAGAACAATTTGATGAGGGCAGTCCCAGCAGCTCCTTGCAGCGAAGAAATGGGGCCAATATTCCCCTGCTTCTTGCAGTAAGGCGGCAAAGTAAGATGTTGAGAGTGGGCAAATGGAGGGTCAAGTTTGTGAGTGGTCAGCCTCTGCATACCAAACCCGGTGAATGAGGACAGCAGTGACGATGAAAACACAAAAAGATGATGATGTAACCGACCGCAACTTGGAGCCGTGATGAGGCAAAGGTGCTTCATCACGTCAAGGAAAAAGAAAAGAAGGGCTTCAGCTTGCGCTTCAGGCAGTGGCGCAGCCAGCAAGTGGGTCGTGTGGCCGTGGAGTCAGCAGGATAGCAGCAGTGGTGATGTCGGGAGCCAAGCGGCCACGGTGGTAACTAAAAACCCGCTTCGCCGGTCAAAAAAAGTAGCGGCAAAGGGGCTCAGCGAAGGCAGCAGCGGCAGTATCACTCAGTCGGAGCGTTAGCGGTAAAAACCGATACTCACCGGTGTGGCAGTTCTTTGCTAAGACACCGAGGAGCCGAATAAGTAAATTGTAGAATTCTGTAAGCAGAAAGTGAAGCTGGCCAGGAGTAACGTTGGCACCACGTCCCTGCGTCAATAACATGCAGCGTCACCATCCGGTGGCCTGGAGAAACGTGGCTCAGATGTGGTGGTACCATCCTGCCGCCAGCAGCAGCAGCAGCAGCGCCCAGAGGCACGCATCCTTGCAGCCAGTCCAAGGCTCCACCACCTATGCAGAAGGGAGCTTTTTCTCATTTCAGAGACATCATCTCCCGGTCCAAATCTCCTGCTCCGACGCTACTCATGGCACCAGCTAGGTCGTTCAGCGAGGCGATTTGCAAAGAGACAACAGTATGCGTCCTATACATCCTAAGGTCAAAAGCTTGACCGTACACATGTCCAAGTTGTTGGAGCAGCAGTCCCTCCCTTTCCAAATGGTTGGACTCTGCACCGTCAGAGAACTATTGGCTTGTGCCTAGCCGAGAAGGAGAGTTCCAAGTCCGTAATTTATCTTTCCAAAAAGTCAGTAACCAACACTTCATAAATATGTAGAACAGTAAGTGGGCCAGTCCTTGACTTATCGGTTTTTTTCCAAGTGCACGGCAGCGCGGACCTCGTCTGGAGCTGTAACTTACGGTCAGGGCCAGTACCATTGTCCTTTACGGCCCACTGGGGAGAATGTGCTTCAGCCCAGCGCACACCAACAACTTTGGACATGAGACGCCCTTATCTCTCCACGTAGTCAAACTACTGCGGCTCCTGCGCCAATGTCCCCGCCTCCCCTCCACCACCACCACCAACCATCTCAGCCTCCACAAGTATCTGCTCCATCATACCACATGGTGTAGGGCAACAGCGGTGTCACTAGTTTCTACACCTGGCTTTGCCTCGGCGAATGAAGTCACACAGTTGGAGGAACTGCTCCCGCGTTCATGCAGCAAAAATCAATGTGTGGCTTCTTCCGCGCCAACTGCAAATCGGAACCATGGTGACGGACAATGGGAGGAACATGGTGTCCGCGCTGCAACCGAGGATATTGTCCATGCCGCCCTGCATGGCGCACGAGTTCAATCTGAATTGGAAAGTCCTGAAGTCTTCCACCCGATCCTTCAGAACATTCTGAAAATGGCCAGAAAACTGTGCGAGCACTCATCCATCTTACAAAGCCAGGAACACCCTCACTCGTGTTGTAGCGGCAGAACGTCCTCCCCCAACCACTTCTGATATCGATGGAATTCAGCCTGCACAATGTTGGACTGACGTATGAACAGAGAAAGGCCATTAACGATTTTTTGATGATCCATGCGACAGGAATACTCCCCTGTGTAAACTTTGATGTCAGCCGTGGCAGCTCATGTGTGAACACCTGCCTTTGTTGAGGCCTTTCCGAGGAGGCCAACGTAATTTGTCATTTTGCCAGGACTACGGGATGATAACGTCATACCACAGCTTCATGTTCCAGGAACAGATGCTGAAAAATCTGTCTGGCAGGGACTGGAGACGTGCGACTACATCTCGCAGCACATGAATTCCGGTGGGGACTGAAATGGAGGAGGAGGAGAAGGACATTTGGAGCAGAAGCAATGTCTGGTGAAATGAGTGGATTTTCTAACCCGGTGACAAGAGAGGATGAGCAGATCAGCAGGAGGAGGTAGATGGAGATGAGGAAGACGAGGCAGATGACCCGCAAGCACCCGTGGCAGTATACATTGGAGATGGAGGCAGGGAGCCCCTCGAGTTCACATGTGCAAGATGCCCCGCAGCATGCGATTTGCCCTGGCTAGTGGACAGCCGAATAGTCAGAATCCGGCTGAGGTATGACTTTTGGCTCTCCCACCCTATTGGACTCCTTGCGACCGGTCCAAAATGGAGTCTTTTTCCCAGCTATTGCAGAGGGAGGTCAAACTCAAATACTATAGGGAAAATCCTCCGTAGTCAGTTGGCCGCTGCCCTATGTGCGTCATCGTCCCTCCTCTGACAGGTCTGACTGGGGGTTCTTCAGCGCATCACGTACTCTGCAGCGGCTGCGGGGACATGTGGGGGGTCGGCAGCAGTACCACTCCATTCTGTAGCAACCTAAGTCTGGAGTCCACTGATGAGCAGCTTCCTTCACCCACCTAGTGAGGAGGGCAGGTCGCCAGCAGCAGCCAGCACAGCAGGACCTGGACAGACGCCTAAACAACATGTGGTGGCTTACTTGAACGTCACTCTGCCCCCAATTTAGAAGAATCCGCTGGACTAATGGCAGCCAAACCAGGATGTGTGGCCGCAACTTGCCGATTTGCAGAGGAGAAGCTGTCCTGCCCCAGGCCAGGTTAGTTTGGGCAACATATCGAGTGTTTCAGTGCGCTGGTGGCCATCGTTACCCCAAGGAGAACCCGCTTGTCAATGAATCAGGCGTGGATTGGCCAGAATTTCCACACACCAGCCTTTAGGCTTCATGACTACATCAGCCATGACGCCTCATCTCAAACTGTGTGAAATGAGTCTGGGTTCAAACTACATGCCTCAGCCACTATTCTGGATTGCCGCCGGACCTGCCTGATGCCACACATCAGCTGACCAGTTTCCCCTCCATCTGCCACCAACCATCTTTACCAGGGACTAGTATTGCCACCAACCTCCACACGTCCTCCTGTCATTGTCCACTGTCTGACCTCAATGCTGCTGCTGTGGCTGCTGCCGGTGACCTCCACACTGAGTCATTGTGCCACCCCGCTCTGACCTTATGTGTTGCTTCCAGCCGCCGTCACCTCCACTCTCTGTCCATTGTTGTCACTCTAGGCCTACTCCAGTTTTTGCCCCGCCAGAATGTGATTGTGCACTTTCCTGACCTCATGCAGCAGCTGTGCTTGTGCAGCCGTGACCTAGACACTGTGGTCATTGTAACCACTCTGTGCCTATTTCTGTTTTGCCGACCTCCAAGAAGTTTAATGTGGCCCCTGTCCTGACCTTCATGCTCTGCTGTGTGCTGGGGGCTGCCGTGACCTACACACACTCAGTCATTGTGCCACTGTCTGACCTACATGCTGCTGCTGTGGCTGCTGCCGTAGCCCTACACACAGTGTCAGTGCCCCTGTCTGACCTCATGCCTGCTGCTGTTGTGCTGCTGCCGTGCCTACACACTGTGTCATTGTGCCACTCTGTGGCCTATTCCCTGTTTTTTTTGCCACCTCCAGAATGTCATATGTGCCACTGTCAGACCTCAAGCTGCTGCCGACGTCAACCATCCACTCTCTGTCATTGTGCCATTCACTGGTTCTACTACTGTTTTGCCACCTCCAGAATGCATTGTGCCACTGTCCTGACTCATGCTGCTCTGCTTGCCTGTGACCTACACACTGTGTCATTGTGCCACAGTCTACTTCATGCTGCGTGGCTTGCTGCCGTGACCTACACACTGTGTCATTATCCCACTCTTTGGCCACTCCTGTTTGTTTGCCACCTCCAGAATGGTCCATTGTGCCCCTGTCTGACCTCATGCTGCTGCTGCCAAGTGACCCTGCACACTGTGTCATGTGCCACTTTCCTGACCTCATGCTGCTGCTGTGGCTGCTGGCCGTGACCTACAACACTATGTCATTGTGCCACTCTCTGTGGCCTATTCCTGTTTATTGCCACCTCCCAGAATTTTCATTGTGCACTGTCCTGACCTCAGCTGCTTGCTGTGGCTGCGCCGTGACCTACACACTGTGTCATTGTGCACTGTCGACCTCATGCTGCTGCGATGCAGATGCCGTGACCCTACACACCTCTGTACATTGTGCCACTGTCAGACCTCATAGCTGCAGCTGAGTGGCCTGCTGCCGTGACCTCCACACTGTGTCCATGTCCCACTCTGTGGCTACCTCTGTTTTTGCACCGTCCCAGAATGTCAATGTGCACTGTCTGACCACATGCTGCTGCTGTGCTGCTGCTTGTGACCTACACACTGTGTCATTGTGCCACTGTCCTGACCTCATTCTGCTGCTGTGGGCTGCAGCCGAGACCTACACACTCGTCCATAGTGCCACTCTGTGGCCTATTCTGTTTTTGCCACCTCCATAATGTCATTGTGCCACTTTCTGACCTCATGCTGCTTGCTGTGGCTGCTGCCGTGACCACACACTGTCATTCGTGCCACTTACTGCCCTCATGCTGCTGCTGTGGTCTGATGCGTGACCTACACTCTCTGTCATTGTGCCACTGTCTGACCTCATGCTGCTGCTGTGGCTGCTGCCGGACCTACACACTCTGTCATTGAGGCACTCTGTGGCCTATTCCTGTTTTTTTTGCCACCTCCAGAATGTCATTGTTGCCACTGACTGACCTCATGCTGCAGCGTGGCTGCTGCCGTTACCTACACACTGTCATTGTCCATTTTTGTCCCCCCCCCCCCCCCCCCCCCTGACCTCATAGCCTGCTGCTGTGGCTAATTGCCGTGACCTAGCACACTCTGTCATTGTTGCCACTGGTCTTACCTCATGCAAACTGCTGTGCTGCTGGCCGTAACCCTACACACTGTGTCCATTGTCCACTCCTGTGGTCCTTCTCCTGAATTTGCCACCTCCAGAATGCATTGTGCCAATTTTTTTTTTTTGGGTTTTTTTTCTTTTGGTTTCTGTCTGACCTCATGCTACTGCTAGCCCGTAACCTACACACTGTGTCATTGTGCCACTGTCTGACCTCAAGCTGCTGCTCGTGGCTGCCTGCGTGACCTACATACTGACAATGTGCCCACAATCTGACCTCAATGCAGCTGCTGTGGCTGATGCCGTTTACCTAACACACTCTGTCGTGTGCCACTGGTCTGACCTCATGCTGCTGCTGTGACGGCTGCCTTGACCACCACACTGTGTCATTGTCCCACTCTGTGGCCTAAACCTGTTTTTTGCCTACCTCAGAATGTCATTGTGCTACTGTCTACCTCATGCTGCTGCTGTGGCTGCTGCCGTGACCTACCCACTGTGTCATTGTCCCACATCTGTGGCCTACTCCCTGTTTTTTGCCACCTCCTGAATGTCCATTGTGCCTAACACTGTCTGACCATCATGCTGCTGCTGTGGCTGCTGCCGTGACCCTACACACTGTTTCATTGTGCCACTGTCTGACCACATGCTGGCTGCCGTGGCTGCAGCCGTGACCTACACACTGTGTCATTGTGTGCCACTGTCCGTTACCTCCTGCAGCTGCTGGTGCTGCTGGCCCGTGACCTACACACTGTCATTGGTGCCACTGTTCAGACCTCATGCTGCTGCCTGTTGCTGCTGGCCGTGGACCTACACACTGTCATTGTGCCACTGTCCTGACCTCATGCTGCTGCTGATGATGATGCCGTGACCTACACACTCTGTCATTGTGCCACTGTCTGACCTCATGCTGCTGCTGAGACCTCCACACTGTTACCATTGACCCACTCTGAGCCTACCTCCCAGTTTTAGCCACATCATAATGACCCTTGTCCACTGTCTGACCTCTGCGCGGCTGTAGGCTGCTGAGCCGTGACCACCACACTGTGTCATTTGTGCCACTGTCTGACCTCATTGCTGCAGCTGGTGGCTGCTGCCGAGACCTCCACACTGTGTCATGTCCCACTCATGGTGTCCTAACTCCTGTTTTTTGTGCCACCATCCAGAATGCAATTGTTCCACCTGTCTGACTCATGCAGCTTGCTGGGCAGCTGCTGTGACCTACACACTGTGTCATTGTGCCACTTGTCTGACCTCATGCTGCTGCCTGTGGCTGCAGCCGTGACCTACACCACTCTGTCAATGTGCCACTCTGTGGCCTATTCCTCGTTTTTTTATGCCACATCCAGAATGTCATTGTGCCACTTTCTGACCTCATGCCCTGCAGCTTGTGGCACTGCCGGTACAAAACACACTGTCATTGTGCCACTGTCTGACCTCATGCTGCATCTGTGGATGATGCCGTGACCTACACACTCTGTCATTGTGCCACAGGGTCTGACCTCAATGTGCTGCCATGTGGCTGCTGCCGGTGACCTACACACTCTGTCATTGAGCCACTCTGTGGCTATATCCTGTTTTTGCCACCCTCCAGATGTCATTGTGCCACAAGTCCTGACCTCATGCTGAACTGTGTGGCTGCTGCCGAGACCTACACACTTCATTGTCCCATTGTCTGACCTCATGCTGCTGCTGGGCTAATGCGTGACCTACACACCTCTGTCATTGTGCCACTGTCCCTTACCGTCATGCTACCTGCTGTGGCTGCTGCCGTGACCTACACACTGTGTCATTGTCCCACTCTGTGGTCTTCCTCCTGTTTTATTGCAACCATCCAGAATGTCATGTGCCACTGTCTGACCTCATGTACTGCTGCCGTGACCTACACACTGAGTCATTGTGCACTGTCGACCTCATGCTGCTGCTGTGCTGCTGCCGTGACCAACACACTGACATTGTGCCACTAACTGACCTCATGCTGCAGCGGGGCTGATGCGCGTTTACCTCACACTCCCTACTCTGTCATTGTGCCACTGTCAGACCTCCATGCTGCTGCTGTGGCTGCTGCCCGTGAACCTCCACACTGGTCATTTGTCCCACCTCTGTGGCCTACTCCCTGTTTTTGCCACCTCCATAATGACATTGAAGCAACTGTCCAGACCTCATGCTGCATGCTAGTGGCTGCTGCCTGTGACCTACCCACTGTGTCATGGTCCCCATCTGTGGCCTACTATCCTGTTTTTTGCCACATCCAGAATGTCAATTGTGCCACTGTCTGACCTCATGCAGCTGCTGTGGGCTGCTGCCGTGACCTACACACTGGTCATTGTTGCCACTGTCTGACCTCATGCTCTGCTGTGGCTGCTGCCGTGACCTACACACTGTGCCATGTGCCACAGTCTGACCTCCTCTGCTGCTGTGGCAGCTGCCCCGGTGACCTACACAACAGTCATTGTGCCACTGTCTGACCTCATGCTGCTGCCTGTGGTGGCTGCCCCCCTGCCGTGACCTACACACTGTCATTGTGCCACTGTCTGACCTCTGCTGCTCGCTGTGGTTTGATGCCGTGACCAAACACACTCCTGTCATTGTGCCACTGTCCTGACCTCATGCTGCTGCTGTGACCTCGCACCTGGTTCCCATAGTCCACTCTTGTGTGCTACTCCTGTTTTTGTGCCACTCCAGAATGTCATTGTGCCCCACATGTCAGACCTCATGCTGCGCTGTGGGCTGCTGCCGAGACCTACACACTGTGTCATAGTGCCACTGTCCTTACCTTCATGCTGCTGCTGTGGCTTGCTCCTTGACCTACACACTGGTTCCATTGTGCCACTGTCTGACCTCATGCTGCTGCAGTGGCTGCTGCCGTAACCTGAACACTGTGTCATTGTGCCACTCTGTGGCCTACCCCTTTTTTTTTGCCACCTTCAGAATGTCATTGTGCCACTATCTGACCTCATGCTGCTGTGGCTGCCGCCGTCACCTCCACACTCTGTCACTGATGTTGCTACCTGAGCCCTCAGCTTGTTTTTTTCCAGCTGTCGCTGCTATAACTTTATCAGGCTACATTTCCCCTTCAGTTTTTTGGTCAGTTTTGCCCTCTTAAGTGCCCAGTGAACTTTATAGTGAAGCGATTCTAAGAGCGGTGCGTCATCTGCGGGGTCATACTAAAACACAACATTGTATGAAGACCAAACCCAAAGCTCCCTCTGCTATTTCAGCATGGCACAACGTTCTACAGCACCCTGCAGGCTCTGTGCAGCCTGGAAATAGCTGTTTTTTAATGTGATTCATCCCGAAGTAATTCGGAACGAAGTTATTTTTTGCCGAGAAATCCGAACAAACCGAATTTCGGGAAATTCGCCCATCTCTAATCCCCACCACACATTGACTAAATAATATTATCACATATCACCACCACACAATGACTGAATAATACCACCACATATCATCACCACATAATGACTGAATTATACCACCACGTCACCACCACATAGTGACTGAATAATACCACAACACCATGACCGCATGTCACCACATAGTGACTGAATAATACCACAACATCATGACCACATATCACGACCACATAGAGACTGAATAATATCTCCACACCCTGCGCTCATGACATCACCACATAGTGACTGAATAATACCACCAATGACCACATATCACCACCACATAGTGATTGAATAATATGGGGTGGTAGGTAGAGGACTGTAGAGTGATAAGTGGAAGTGGGGGGCTTTGGGGTGATAGGTGGAGGCAGGATTTTGGGGTGATAAGCGATGGGAGGTTTATGGAGTTATAGGTGAAAATGGAGGTTATAGAGTGATAGGTGGAAGTGGTGGGTGGTTTATGGGGTGATAGGTGGGGGTTTTATTTTGTGTTGGTCCTAGTTCATATAACACAATGATAGGGGCAGGAATGGGAGAGGGGGTACCCCCCTGGAGATAGTGCTTTGGCCTGTACCCCCAAGGATCATATTGCATGCCTGCACCCCAAGAAGATTTGGGGCAGCCATTACCTTCACGAAATATAGGAAATGGAGTTTCGTAGGGCTGGTGTCGGGAAGTGTTTATTTAAATAAAGTGTTTTTTGCTATTTCTGTATTTTTTTATTATTTAATTCCAGTGTTAGTAATTTTGGTGTCAGACAGCAGTGTTTTTTGTCACCCAGGGATAACATTAACCCCATGTTGGTTGACAAAAAACACTGCTGGCTGACACCAAGCCCCAGTGATAGTAATCAAGAGAAGTCTGTCAGTCACCAATATCCAACACACCTGGGGTACTGGGAAGAGCTAATAGTAACTCGACTCTTCCCAGTACCCCTGGTGAATTGGCTATTGGGGTAATATTGGGAGGGAGTTAGTGTCAGCCTTAGATGACAAAAACCACCGCTGGCTGACACCAAGTCCGAGCGATTATAATGGAGAGGCATTTATCAGATACCTCCATTACTTACACTGGAAAAAAATAAACACAGGAACAGAAAAAAACACTTTATTTAAATAAACACTCCCCCACACCAACCCTCATTAACCATTTTATTAAAGAAATAGATCCGATGCTGCTTTGGCATAGTCCACCGAATCCATCGTAATCCAAAACGGAAACCTAAAAAAAAACAAAGAAAAAGGAAACAGAAATCCTACAGAAACCCTGGATGATGTCGCATCCTCCACAGCAGGTAATGCTGGGTGTCTGCTGTAGAGGATGGGGTACTGCCCAGGTTTCCTGAAAACTGGACAGTGTCCCCTCCCTTATTCTCTTAATCTCCTCTCCTCCACCCCTCCCTTTTACCCCACCACCGTTACTTTAAACACTACTCTCCTCCACCCGACTCTCACCCAGCGTCCTCACTCTGAACACCCCCATCCTCACTCACACTGAACACTGCCTCTCCCACTATAACCCCCCTCTTTATCCCATTAGAACCACCCTCTCCCACAAGAACCTCCCTCTCCCTGTATAATCCCCTACTCCCTCTATAACCCACCTTCTCACTGTATTACCTCCCCTATCCCTGTATAACCCCCCTTTTCCTGTATACTCCCCTCTCCCACTATAACCACCTCCCCTCTATAACTTTCCTCTTCCTCTATAACACCTATCCCTCTATACTGCCTCTCTCGCTATAACCCTCCTCTCCCTTGATAATATCCTCCCCATCTAAAAATTCCCTCTTCCTCTATACCCCCTCTGCCATTATAACCTCTTTCTCCCTCTATAACCCGCCTACCTCTCTAAAACCCCTTCCACCTCTACACCCCTTCTCCCACTATAACCATCCTCGCCCTCTATAACTTCCCTCACCCTCTATACCCCTTCTCACTCTATACCCACCTCCCCAACTATAACCCCATCACCTCTATATCCCCCTCTCCCACTATAACCCCCTTTTCTCTATATTCCCTCCCTCTCCACCCCTCTTTCCCACTATAACCCCCTCCCTCTATAATCAATTTTTCCCTCTATACCCCCTCTCCCACTATAACCCCCTCCACCTCTATACCCCCTCTCCCACCATAACCCCCCTCTCCCACCATAACCCCCTCACACTCTATAACCCCCTCACCTCTATAACCCCCCTTTCCCTCTATAATCCATTTCTCCCTCTATAATCCCCCTCTCCCACTATAACCCCCTCACCCTCTATAACCCCCTCACCTCTATAACCCCCTCTCCCTCTATAATCCATTTCTCCCTCTTTAATCCCTCTCTCCCACCATAACCCCCCTCTCACACTATAACCCCCCTCCCTATACCCCCTCCCACTAAAATTCCCCTCTCTCTATACTATCCCTCTCCCTCTATAACACACTCTACCACTATAACCCCCCTCCCACTATACTCCCTATCCCAATATAACCTGAATATCTATACCCCCTTTTCACATACCCCCCTCTTTTCCAGCCCCCCCACCCTAATACCCCCCCATCCCCTCCATCCCCTCTTCCACTATAACCCCCTCTTCCACTATACGTCCGACTATAGTGCCCCTCTCCCACTATAGCCCCTCCTCTCCCACTATATCCCCCTCTCCCACTACAGCCCCCTCCCACTTTACCCCCTCTCCCACTATAGCCCCTCTCTCCCACTATAGCGCCCCTTTCCCACTATAGCCCCCCTCTCCAACTATAGCCCACCTCTTCCATTATGTCCCCCCTCTCAAACCCACTTCCCCCACTCAAAACACAACACCCCCCAGCTCTAATCCCCCCCCCCACACACACACACACAGTAAAACACTCACCCGTCATGGTGACACTGGCAGTCTTCTGTCTTCAGCACTCAGTACTGTGCTGGGGAGAGGGAGCTGAAGCTCCGCCCACTCTTCCCAGCAGTACACTGACAGGCAGTCAAAAGGAGACGACATGTTAAGAGAGATGTATTGTAACCTCTCCTAACATCTCTTCATAGTCCACTGCCACCAATGTACAACCGCTCCTGAGACCCTTTTCTCCCCTGGCGCCGGGAGGAAGGAGGGCAGCGGAGATAATCCATTCCGGTCCATGCTGTAAGATACAAATTCCAATGCCAGCAGCATACTTTTAGCTAAAAGGCACATAGGAATTTTTGAAAAAGCATTTCTGCTACTGAGGATACATAAAAAATTCTGTCAGACACCTCTTTGACTGACACTGGAAAAATAGTGGTAAAAAAAAACACTGAACCAACACAAAAACACTTTATTTAAATAAACACTCCCCAACAACATCCCACATTGACCATTTTATTAATGGTCTATTAATTAATGGTCTACTTATAATGTCTAGGGTAGCAAGAATACGAAATAGGTAGGTAGGCCATAGGTAGGTAGGTAAATTAGCCACAGGTAGGCAGTAATTAGGCCCCAGGTAGGTAGGTAGATTGCCTCTAGTTAGGTAGGCAGTAATTTGGACCCAAATGGATAGATTGCTTCTAGGTATGTAGGCAATAGTTAGGCTCCAGGTGGGTAGGTACTTTGGCCATAGGTAGCTAAACAGGTAAATAGGCCCATGGTAGGCAGATTGCCCATAGGTAGTTAGGTAGGCAGTAGTTAGACCCCAGTTAGGTATATTGCCTGTAGGTAGGTAGGTGGGAAACAGTTAGGCCACAGGTAGGTAGGTAGATTATCGCTAGGTAGGCAGGTAGATTGGTTGCAGTTAAGCACTAGATAGGCCCCAGATAAGTAGGTATATAGCCCCTAAGTAGGTAGGTAATTAGGCAGTAGTGAGGCCCCAAGTAAACAGGTAGATAAACCATTGGTATGTAGGTAGTTAGGGAGTAATAAGGCCCCAGGAAAGTAGCTTGATTGCCCCTATGTAGTCAGAAGATAGGCAGGCAGGTCGGAAACCCCTT
>JAODAL010056820.1:0-23058 GCA_025379985.1 Phyllomedusa bahiana
AAAACCAACACTCCCAAAATTCAAAATAAAAACCCAAACACTCCCCAAAGATTCTAAATGGATCCCAACACTGCCCAAAGATTCTAACAACACTCCCCAAAGATTCTAAATGGAACCCAACACTCCCCAAAGATTCTAAAGGGAACCCAACACTCCCCAAAGATTCTAAATGGAACCCAACACTCCCCAAAGATTCTAAATGGAACCCAACACTCCCCAAAGATTCTAAATGGAACCCAACACTCCTCAAAGATTCTAAATGGAACCCAACACTCCCCAAAGATTCTAAATGGAACCCAACACTCCCCAAAGATTCTAAATGGAACCCAACACTCCCCAAAGATTCTAAATGGAACCCAACACTCCCCAAAGATTCTAAATGGAACCCAACACTTCCCAAAAATTCTAAATGGAACCCAACACTCCACAAAGATTCTAAATGGAACCCAACACTCCCCAAAGATTCTAAATGGAACCCAACGCTCCTCAAATATTCTAAATGGAACCCAACACTCCTCAAAGATTCTAAATGGAACCCAACACTCCCCAAAGATTCTAAATGGAACCCAACACTCCTCAAAGATTCTAAATGGAACCCAACACTCCTCAAAGATTCTAAATGGAACCCAACACTCCTCAAAGATTCTAAATGGAACCCAACACTCCCCAAAGATTCTAAATGGAACCCAACACTCCCCAAAGATTCTAAATGGAACCCAACACTCCTCAAAGGTTCAAAATGGAACCCACCACTCTTCAAAAATTCTAAATGGAACCCAACACTTCCCAAAGATTCTAAATGGAACCCAACACTCTTCAAAGATTCTAAATGGAACCCAACACTCCCCGTCTACAGTATAACGGATGAATAGATGTCTTACTTATCCTCATCAGGAGCCTCTCTGAAATTTCAGCCAGTTCATTGGTATACTTCTGCATGTCACTTTTCAAATGTTTTTCTGTGGGAATAAAACAAGAAGTAGTAAAGACATCTTCTAAGCTCTGTGATGGAGATCACTGTATAGATTTATACAGAACTTAAGTCTATGATCAAACAGGGGTGACTTCCTATCACAGCATTGGTAAAGAACAATGTGGAGGCTCTTCTGTTCGTCTTTTGTAGTGAGCGGTGGTCGGGCGAGTGGGGTTACATGCACAGTTGCCCATAATGGAAGGGTTCACAATATATGGATGAAACGGATAGAATTACACTAAAATTCTGGGCGACATGTATGAACGGGGCTGTGCCATTCTTTGCTGTGCTTTGAGCCAAGCAAACTGTCCTTGCCCTGTTCTATAGATGTATGAACCATCGTATGCCAAAACTTGGCGCAATCCATGCCAGCCACGACACTTTTGAATGCGCCAAAGATGTGTGTGGTGGCGTGTCGCGCAAGAATCGTACCAAAAATGTGCCAAAGTTTGACGCAAAACTGTCCTACACATCCAAACCAGTTTCAAAGTGGCTGAGACTACTTCTGGCGTAGAACGGGACACATTTATACAGTGCAGTGAGACACTTTCATATAGACAGTCGGATCGTACACTATTAAAAACAGTTGTATATAATTGTATAGAGAGCGGCTGTCAGACTGCTGTATAATTGTATAGAAAGCCGCTGTCAGACTGCTGTTTAATTGTATAGAGCGGCTGTCAGACTACTGTGTAATTGTATAGAGCGGCTGTCAGACTACTGTGTAATTGTACAGAGCGGCTGTCAGAATTCTGTATAATTGTATAGTGCGGCTGTCAGACTGCTGTATAATTGTATAGAGTGGCTGTCAGACTGCTGTATAATTGTATAGAGCGGCTGTCAGACTGCTGTATAATATTGTATATACGGCAGTCAGCACTGCTGTATAATTTTATAGAGCGGGGCTGTCAGACTGCTGTATAATTGTACAGAGACGGCTGTCCAGACAGCTGGTATAATTGTATAGAGAGAGCGCTTGTCAGACCTGCTTTATAATTGTATAGAGCGGCCGCTGACAGACCTGCTTATAATTGTATAGAGCGGCTATCGGACTGCCTGTATATTTGTAATAGATCGGCTGTCAGACTCTGTATAATTGAATATACGGCTGTCCAGACTGCTGTATAATGTATATAGCATGCAGTCAACTGCTGTATAATTGTATTAGAGCGGACTGGTCAGCACTTCGTGTATAATTGTATAGAGAGGCGGCTATCAGACTGCTGTATAATTGTTATAGAGCGGCTTATCAGACTGCTGTATCATTGTAGTAGAGCGGCTATCTAGACTGCTGTATAAATTGTATAGGAGCGGCTATCAGACTGCTGTATAATTGTATAGAGCGCTCTCAGACTGCTGTATAATTGTATAGAGCGGTCTGTCAGACTGCTTGTGTAATTGTATAGGAGCAGCTATCAGACTGCTGTATAAATTGTAATAAGCGGCTGTCAGAGCTGCTTGTATAATGTATAGAGGCGGCCTGTCAGACTGCTGTGTCATTGTCTAGATCAGGCTCCAGACTGCTGTATATTGTATAGAGCGGCTTGTCACACTGCTGTATAATTGTATAGGAGCGGCTGTCAAGACTGCTGTATAATTTGTAAAGAGCGGCTGTCAGAATCTGCTGTATAATTGTATAGAGCGGCTATAGGGAACTGCTGTAAAATTGTATTAGAGCGGCTATCAGGACTGCTGATAATTGTAAAAGAGAGGCTGTCAGGATCTTGCTGTATAATTGCATAGAGGGCTGTCCAGACAGCTGATAATTGTGGTAGAGCGGCTGTCAGACTGCTGTATAATTGTTATAGAGCGGCTAACAGACTGCTGTAAATTGTGTTAGACGGCAGTCAGACTGCTGTAAAATTGGTCTAGAGCAGCTCTCAGACTGCTGTAATAATTGTATAGAGCGTACTTTCAGACAGCTGTATAATTGTATAAGAGGCTTATCAGACTGCTGTATAATTGTATAGAGCGCTATCAGACTGCCTTATAATTGTATAGAGCGGTTTATTTTTTTGTTTGCTGTCAGACTGCTGTATAATTGGTATAGAGCGGCCTGTCAGACTGCTGTATAATTGTATAGAGCGGCTGTCAGACTGCTGTATAATTGGTATAGAGCGGCTGTCAGACTGCTGTAAATTGTATAGAGCGGCTGTCAGACTGTCTTTAATTAATTGATATAGAGGCGGCTATCAGACTGCTGTAATGAAGAAGAGTCCACAGGATAAGTGTTTTATATAGTGCATCCTGACCCTTCACTGTGTAACTATCACAACACATACTGTAAAGCTCAGTACTTACCATCCCAGTGCTGCAGAATATAAATGATGTCCTTAAATCGCTGGTCATCAAGGTTGTTCTCTGAAAGAAAAATACTGAGAGAATTAAAGTCAATTTATACCAACTGATGTCTTTTTTAACACTCCCCATCCATTTGTTCATCCATCCATAGAATTTATATTTCTGTCCATCCACCAATCAATCCATTGATGTCCTTCCTTCATTCATTCATTCCATTCATTCATTCATCAATCTGGTCCCATCTATTCCACCAATCTTCCTGCAATCATCAATTTCATCCACCCATCTATGTAACCACCATCTAGCCCATCATATCATACACCTCCCACTGATCCATACATCTTGTTGAAGTAGAGTGCCAATGCTGAATCCAGCTCTCACAAAAATATTTTCCAAAAATACATGTCAACTGTCACTTGGTGTGATACCGCGTAGTCAGCCACCCTGCCAAGGTATGTCACCGTGGGCCCTTGTCATGTTGGGGGAACCAGCAATTGTGGGTCAGTAACCCTAGGTTATTGACACTTCTTGTCATTAGTAATGTGTGCTAAGTTATGGGCCGGCTTTCCTGAGACGGCTTATAGTGTTTGGGTGGGAGGCTGTTCCCATGTTCCGGGCAACTTAGGCAGGGATCTCTGGTAGCCTATTAAAAGTCTACTCACACCGGATACCATTGGGTTGTCTTTTTGGCTACCCTGGTGTGAGCAACAGAGAGCTGGGGCTCTAACCCATCAAGGCCTGAGGTAATCCTAAAACCGTGTGTTGGGACTTACTGTGTTTGTGGTACTGAGTAAGTAGTGCACAGCCAGAGGTAGAGAGGGTTCTCCTAGTATGTTAAGAGTCAGTGGCCAGAGACGGCCGAGGAGTTTATGTTTTGTCATAATTTGTGCCTGAATAAAGCTGGCTGAGGCCGGCTTTCCAAATATCAACCCTGTGTCAGAGGGACGTATTTCTGGATGTCCAATAACCGTCTACTATCTGTGAGCGAAGTGACCCCCGTGCTGTTTTGAAGTGTAAAAGTATAAGGGGAAGGGCTCACAATATTGTGATCCAAAAATCAGAAAATAAAGAAATTAGAGAATAATGTCATAGTGCACCTTGATAGTCAGGGATCATCGGTCATTCTTAGTAATTTCCGATAGGAACTGAAATGATAAAAAATATTAGGTTTGAATTAAAAAAAATAAAGGGAAAACTAAACAATCCCTACCTGTATTTTAATGAGCATACACTTGATCTGATCATAAACATTCAAACACCGCCTAATATTGGTCATAATTGACAACTTTTATGGAAGTTGGCATTCTGGTAGATTCTATGAATTGCACCTTGCCCGCGTTATGGTTTGAGTGGGCTACATCCCCATTTGTACATGACCCACCCTCTTTTTGCCACAGAACCAAAACCCCTTTGTAACATCTGTAATAGATAACTTAGGAGGGAAAGCTGATCTGGGAATGTGGTATCCTTCAGCTTTACTGGACTTTTGATTCGTCCCCCCCCCCCCCCCCCTAACAACAACCAAGCTTGGATACAGCACATCAGATCAGCTTCGAGCAGCTACAAGTGATGTCAGGGGCGGCAATCACATTGATTCTTTACCATGGGACTAAGCCGTCTACAGAACAACCCACAGCCAGTAAGAAAGTTTGCTCAGGATTTATAAAGAGTTTTAGCTGCCATATAGTTCTGAGGGCCGAAAACCGACTAAACATTGTCAGCCTTGTGACTATGTTTGGCCCCTTTTCAGCCACATAAGCTGCACTAGTAGTATATAGTGTGCACGGCGCGGTTTTGGAGCATTTTTTGGCACAGTTTTTGCCCTGGCTATTAATATGATTGGGATGAAACCTTGTCCAAAAGCCTCATCGAAGAACCATGTGTTCAGGCGATGTTTTGATGCTGGATTTAGGCGCTGAAAAATCTGCGACCAAACAGCGACCAAATAAGCCATGTGAACAGCCCCTAATAGGCTTGCCTAAGAGGGTATTCTAAAAGTTACCATACTTGATATGGCTCGTTACAAATAAAACAGCACGGCAACTGGCCCCCTGGTAGTAACACTGCCCCTGCAGGTGGTTACTAGATTGGTGTCTAACCCACCAAAGCAGAGAATTTACCAACTCTTCAGTGAGCCCAGGGAGGACTCCCCCCTTTTCAGTGAGTCTCCCTGAGATCAGGAAGAGTTAGGTAAGTATGAATATTTTGGAGGTCCCCCCCTCAGGCCACCAAAACAGCACTAGACTCTTAAGACCCAGGAAGTGTCCAGCAGTAACATATTTCAGCATTTGGGTACAGTAGCTCTTCTTTTGGGAATAAACACCAGATTCGCATTAGTAACCTTGACTCCCTTCCCTAATCAATGAGCTTGGCGTACTCATACCCCATCACCAATGCTGCCACTTGTTCCCTACCACAGACCCACTTATAGTAGGTTACTAGTTCTGTACAACTAGGGGCCTCTCCCACCAGACCTGCGTTTGGGGATGGTCTGAACCAGACATTAGCTAGCCTGAAATTTTGGTTACTTGTTCACTCCGCTGACATCCTTATGCTTTTCACCAATTTCCCTGCCTCCAACCTATCAACTTCAAGAACTGACCTGTTCACTTCTGCCTAAATATATCCTACCCTCTGACACTGCCATCGTCATTGAGATCAATGTTACTCACAAGTCCCTTCCCCTCCCCTGGGAATCTAATAGACAGGGCTCCCATTTTCATGATGAGGTTGGTCTTAGAAAATGTTATATTACCCAATATTACCTTGTTAACATGGCCCCGGAATGGGCGGGCAGGGAAAAGAAGTGTTGACCGCCAGGCGCCACATCATGCCAGACTGGAAGGGGGGCACAAGGAGGGATGGAGTGGGCTGAATTTTCCATTGGGGGGTGCTATATGCCTTATTGCCTAGGGCACCAGAATACCTTGTTCCAGTCCTGCTGGGTGTAATAGGATAATAAGTCACAGATAGGGTGAGACATTTTTATTCCTAATTATTGTACTGTAGACCACATTGGGAAACCCTTTACTGAGTCTAAAAGAGAAAGTGTAGTTGACCCATAAGGGGAAGGAGCAACAAAATGTAGTTCCCTCATTATTGTTCTGTTCAGGCCTTCCCTATTCTATATCAACAAGTTGTCTTATATATGGATATATGATAGAAAATTTGTTTATTTACCATCAATATTGGATCGGTAAAGAGTCCTCTCGGTCATTGCCGATTCGACAAGGAGGTTTTCTATAAGAAATAAGATAAATTAACGCAATACATGAGCAAATACTCATCAGGACAAGAGGGAATACACTGAAATTCTCCTTTGTCGTATTAGTTTATCAGACAAGCACATAGTAACAAACCATACAAACTGGAAAGACAGGATTACAAGACCTGGCACACACCAGGAATTTGGGGCTGGTAAACCCAATCCAGCTGGGCCCCGTGGGAAGAAATGCAAGCAGGATGCAGTAAGTCAGCAACCACCGACTGTGTGAGTAGCGAGCGTGACAAGTACCTACCCATTATGAGGCTTCAAGCAGCACGCTCCAAAGAATGGCCACTGAGTTAGTGAGTGTCATCACAGGTTTGTATCAGAGAGTACAGAAGACTATGGGAAAAAAAAAAGAGGCACAGAAAGGCAAAGAAGTGGTACATCCAGTTGTAACCAATGCCCGTAGAATCCGGATGATGATGATGCCCGCAACTCCAGGCACGTTAAGTAGGTGAAAGGCACCAAGTGGGTCACGTCAGAAGCAATTCGATAACCATTACATCAGTGTGGTCGTGTTGCTATGATACGTGGCAATGGGATCATGACCATTACCTGATGTGGATGATACATAGCGCTCTGCTTGGCATCTCCACAACGTTGGTGACGGCATAATTTAGACTGAATAGACTTTTATCACTGTACACCCTGAGGAGGCACTGGTCCTTAGTGCAGTGCAGATTCTCCCTGGACCCATTCATGACATGAGCCTGTGCCTATGGTGTGGGTCAGGTCGTCTAGCCATAGTTGACCACACTGATGTAAGCAGTTATGAATGGTCTGATGTGACACTTGGGGCCTCATCTATGAAAATTGTCTAAGACCTTCATTGTTGCAAATAGCAACCAATCAGAGCTCCCCTTTAATTTCATATAGTCCTCTGAAAAAATTTAAGGGAGCTGTGATCGGTTGCTGTAGGCAACAAAGACAGTCTTAGACCTACACAATTTTCATACATGTCCCCCTTGGTGCCTCTCACCTCCCTTAAAAGTTTCATACATAAGGCCCATTGTGTTTGGTATGTGTGCGCCAGTGTAATGGATGAAATCTGCCTTCACTTATTCTGTATACACATAATGCAGAATTGAACACAATTCGCTTTACATTCACCACCCATACATCTTAGGCTAATGGTGACGTGAATTGAAATTATTTATTTGCTACTTTGCTGATTGTGTAAGTTTGCCCATTGACAACGACATGAACAGTCTATCATTTTGAGAGTAGGTTATTTTTAACATTGAGAGACAGAATATCCAAAATAAAATCCAGAAAATCACATTGTATAAATTAGAGAAATTATTTGCAATTTTTGCTGAGAGAGATAAGTAAATGATTCCCCGTACCAACCATTAAGAGTTTCAGGCTCTTACGACCAGTTATACTCCTAATCAACTCATATCACTGCACTAAAGAACAACTGTCTTAAATAGTCACCTTTATAAAATACTTCCTGACCACATACTCAATTAATCACAGACTCTAACCTCTACAACATGGGCAAAGACCAAAGAGCTTTCTAAGGATGTCAGGGACAAGATCACTAGACCTGCACAAAGCTGGAATGTTCTAGAAAACCATAAGTAGAGGATGCGGTTGAGAAGGAGACAACATTGGTGCAATAGTAAAAAATGGAAGAAATACAAATGAACTGTCCAATCGACATCGGATCTGGGGCACATGCAGAAATCTCACCTCGTGTGGGGGATCCTTGAACAAGAGGAAGGCGAGAGATCAGCCCTAAAACAACACGGTGAGAACTTGTTATGATCTCAAGGCAGCATGGACCACAGTCAACCAAGAAAACCATTGGTAACACATTACGCCGTAATGGTTTAAAATCCTGCAGTGCCGCAAGGTCCCCCTGCTCAAGAAGGCGAATGTGCAGGCCCCACCTGAAGTGTTTGCCAATAACACTTGGATATTCTGTCATATGACTGGGAGAAGGTGCCGTGGACAATGAGACAAAAACTGAGCTCTGTAGCATTAACTCTAACTCGCTGTTGTTTGGAGAGAAAGAGAAAATGCTGCCTATGACCCTAAAGAACACGTCCCCACTTGTCAAGCATAAAGGGGAAACCATTAGTTTTTGGGGGGTGTTTCTCTGCTAAGGGCAACAGGATTGCTTCACCACATCACAACCTCCTTCCTTCCGCCCAGGAACATTAAAAATTGGGTCTCCGTGGCTGGGTCTTCCAGCAAGACATATTACCGCAAAACATACAACAAGTCAACAAAGGAGTGGCTGAAAAATAAGCACATTAAGGTCATGGATGCCTAGCCATCCCTCCAGACTTTAATCCCATAGAAAACTTATGGAGGGAGTTGAAGCTCCGAGTTGCCAAGCAACAGCCTCAAAATCTTAATGATTTAGAGATGATCTGCAAAGAGGAGTGGAACATGACATGTGCGCAAATCTCATCATCAACTACAAAAATCGTCTAACTGCTGTGCTTGCCAACAAGGGTTTTGACACCAAATATTAAGTCTTATTTGCCAGAGGGATCAAATACTTATTTATCTCAGCAAAATGCAGTGCTGTGTGGATTACAGCTTGGATTTTCTATTGCTGTCTATGGGGCACCGGTTACAGTTGGATTTTCGGTGGATTTTAGATAGATAGATAGATATGGGATAGATAGATATGAGCATAGAAAGATATGATGATAGATAGATAGATAGGATATGGATATAGATAGATAGAAAACACAAGATAACAGTAAAGATAGAGTCAAACCTTACCACCTCCATAGATGAGGGATCATCAGTGGCTAGGTGAAATGCCCTTAAAATCTAAAATAACTAAAGTTGTGTATAATGAGAAGAATAATAATCTATGAATAATGAATCCTCCAATAATCCATTATCTGTGACCAATACAGCGATCAGTTTCTCTACATGCAGCCACCCTAGTCTAATATTGTGGTCTCCAGAAAAGCTCTAACCCGTTAGGTCTGGACTCCACAAGATGGTCTGATGTGTCTGGGCTACTTTTTACGTCCAATTTGGTCCTTTGTGGCGGGGCTTGGGGTCGTGGGATGCGACTGTTGCCCTTTATGGGATCAGACCCAGAGCTGCGAGCTCCCTATGTGCACAAATAAGCCTTGGGCGCCCCTGTCTCTGGTTACTTGTTCACCAGTTGGACACTTTTGGTAGGTACTAACCACTGCACACTGGAAACACCGCACAAGACCTGTCAATCTGGAGACGTTCTGACCCAGATGTCTAATCATTACGATTTATGCCTTATAAGAGATCCTCGCTTTTGTCTAATTTCCCTACTTCTAGCAAATCATCTTCAAGGACTGAGCACTTGCTGCCTACTTTATGCCTCCCCCGACAGGTGCCATTGTCTGCACATAATCATTGCTATTCCCGCCATCTCTAGGGGGTTTTAATTTTTTGGCTGTTCAGTGTATAGTTTCTCCAGAAATGTTCATGACCTTAGAGTCACAAGGTCACACTTCCCTTAGTCTACGTCTACATGGGATTTAGATTTTTAAGCAGATTTAGTATTTAGAATCTGCAAAAATCTGACTATAAACCATTCCCATTGACCGCAATAGAAAATCCGAGCTGTAGTCCACACACCTCTGATTTTCTGAGGATGGATTTCAAAATCGACGATTTTGAAAAAAAATTCTTAGAGCATGTTATATGATCGGCCGGAAAATTGTGCATTATAGGACTGTTCAACTGAACGGGGCGAAATCCGAAAACTGCGGCAAAGTGCCGCAACAAAAAAACAGGAAAAAATACTAGAACTGAGGGTAAAATATCGGTCAGATTCTAATTAGAAGCCGACCAGTATTTGTCCTCTGCCGGGTAGACGAAGCCTTATATTCCCAATCACAGCTGAATTAACACTTTTATTACGGATCCACCAAGCCCCCCCTCCTCCCCAGTGGCTGAGTAGCCCAAAAAGTCCCTCCTTTCCCCCATGGAACCTAAGAAATAGGGCTCATATTTTGCAATTAGTCAAGAGTGTTACAAAGGGATCACAAAGTGGGGGCAGGTATGGGACATTTTTGTACAATGGGAAAATGTTTTGGGAATCCAAGATAAAGGGCGACATGTCTGAACGGGGCTGCGCCTCTGCCCTACTATGAGCCGAAAATCTGCTGTAGTCCTGTCCGACAGATGTATGAATTAGTATTGAGCGATTATTATCGACAAAGTTGAAATCGGCACAGTTTTTATGGTGATCGGATTTTTTAGATCATGCTATAATTTAGGTTAAAATCTGGGCATCATCTATTAAGATCGCGCCATTTTCGCCGCTTCCTGTCATTTTGGCGGCCAGCAAATCAGCTTGCAAATCAACCTCAGTGTATCTCAGCGTCTCATAGCAGTAGGACGTGCGCTCTGCCTGTGTCCAAACATCTCAGCGAAATTATTCTATTTCTTCACAGAGAAACCTCTACTATTAGCTGTGATCCTTGCAATTTAGTTAGATCAGAGATTTTATGTAGTTAGGTAGAGAATTTTAAAGGAGCATCTACCGCTGTAAAGTCACGGGGTGAGCAGGGGAGGGGGGGGGCCCACGGGCAAACACAGACAAGCTCTATAAAGAACACTGGATAAAGTTCACCAAGACTTAGTGTAGACATTGCACTGTAATAGCTTTATTATTAACAGTTTTCTATTGAAATATTTCCTGGATATTGGGCAGCCTGAAATTATATTAGGATACACATCTTTTCTAGTAACTGCAGGTCTCTTTGTTAGGTGTAAAACTCCACTTTTATTATCAGTATACATTTCAGATAGGTGTTCATTTTCAATTTTGCCCATTCCACCTTTGTTGATATATCCACCTTGCACTTAAATTTGAATCCAGCAATTTTATAGTCACCACAGGTGAATTGAAAGGTGCCAAAAATATCTTGTATTATACGAATACATAACAGATACGTGTTTTTGACTTTGGCGCACTACAGCTTTGTTCATTGAGGCAGCTTGCACTTAAATTTGAATACAGAAATTTTATAGTCACCACAGGTGAATTGAAAGGTGCCAAAAATATCTTGTATTATACGAATACATAACAGATACGTGTTTTTTGACTTTGGCGCACTACAGCTTTGTTCATTGAGGCAGCTTGCACTTAAATTTGAATACAGCAATTTTATAGTCACCACAGGTGAATTGAAAGGTGCCAAAAATACCTTGTATTATACGAATACATAACAGATACGTGTTTTTTGCACTTTTGCCCAGTCCAGATTTGTTGATAGACACCTTGCAGTTAAATTTGAATCCAGCAATTTTGTTTTGATTAGAGGGATTTGAGAATAGCTGTGATTTTCCGTCTTTTAATAAGAGACTTTCCAAAACTATTCCATACCTTCTCAAATTTTTATATTTCTGAACATGGAGCGAAATGCAGGTGGTAAGCGAGCAAAGAGGGGTGTAGGACATGGAGGTAGAGGTACGAGAGAAGGTGCTCCTTCCAGTGCTGGCGACAACACGCATGCCAGCGGATCGTCGGTTGCAGGACCGTCAGGCCTGTCATCGCTGGGTCAGGGCCCTGTGAATCTCAGTAACGAACATCGTCGCCAATCTGTCCTTCAGTGGTTAATGCAACCTGCATCCAGCAGTCTTACCTCCTCGTCCTCCCAGTCACGGCCACAAATGTCATCAGCATCATCAGCATCCGTCCAACATGAAGCAGCCCAAATGTCAACTCGTGTACCCACCACTGTGGATAATCCATTGTCTGAAGACCTCTTTGATGACAAAATGCGGTTGGGGTCAGAAGGCATGTTAAAAGATCAAGAGGATGATTTAGTCTGCTCTGACGCCCAGTTACTGATGCCATCAGAGGAGGTGAAGGAAGCCGGTCAATCGGCAAAAAATCCCGGGCGGTCGGCAAAGCCTTGCAGTGCCCCTTGCTTGTAGCCCGCAGCTCCTGGATGCAGAATGTCAGGACGACGAAGTCACCTGTGTTGATGATGATGATGACGACATTGCGGATCCATCGTGGTCTTTTCCGCAGAATTTGCTTGCGAGCGCTTCATCGCTGGACGAGGAGGAAGACGATGGGGTAGTGTCAGTACGGGTCCCGCCTCAAAAAGGAAGAGGGCGGTCGCAGAAGTCCGCTGATATGATTCCGCCAGCCACGGTCAGCGCAAACCCCGCTCCTCGCTTATCGCCGTCAAAAAGGTCCAGGACCTCTCAAGCCTGGGCCTTCTTTGAGCAAGCCTCTGATTCACCCAGCGATGTCATATGCCGCCTTTGCCGTAAACGCATAAGTAGAGGCAAGAACCTTAGGTGGTTAACCACCACCAACATGTCTAGTCACATGCAGCGAATGCATGATTTGAAATGGAGGCAACACTTGGCCAAAAAAGGCCAGACCGACGCCGGGCCTCCAACCACTGTCACACCCTCTGTCTCCGCCTCCTCCTCCTCCGCCACCACCAAGCGTTCCTCAGCTGCCCATGTCTCTCAGAGTCATGATCAGGGATCAGCCTCCGCTTCAGCCTCCACCGTCGCCCGAGTACCACCAGCACCACCAGAGACCCATCCTACCCCTTCTCCTCCCGCCAGTTTGATGACCTGCACGCCGTACAGCGGCCAGTCTAGCAGCCAGCCTTCTCTTCCAGGTTTGGGAGCAGAAGAAACACTTTAACCCAAACCATCCCAAAGCCAAAAGCCTGAATGTCAGCATTGCCAGGTTTTTGGCCTTGGAAATGTTGCCTTTCCGTCTGGTGGACACAGATGGGTTCCGCCACGTCATGGCCCTCACCTGCCCCCAATACCAGATGCCGAGCAGGCATTTCTTTGCCAGAAAAGCCGTCCCTGCTCTGGCCAGCCACGTGTCATCTAAAATTTCAAGCGCGTTGTCTGCATCTGTGTCCGGAAAAGTCCATCTCACCACCGACACATGGACTAGTAAGCACGGCCAAGGCCGCTATATCTCTGTGACAGCTCACTGGGTGAGCTGGGTGGATGTCTCTGGGGGAGACGGTGGCTCTCAGGCTCGGCGCATGCTCTTCAAAACCGCAGGGATGGTGCAGAGCTCTTTCCCCTAAGGTCCTCTGGTGGCATCACGTGCCCAGAGAAACCAGGCCGTGTTGAAATTAATCTGTCTTGGAGACCGTCCCCACACAGGTCAGGAGCTGTGGATGGCTCTCCGCAACGAGACCGAGCGCTGGCTGGGTGACAAGAACCTTGTGCCAGGCAAGGTGGTGTGCGATAACGGGCGAAATCTGCTGGCCGCCCTTAAGATCGGTAGGCTGGAGCACATCCCTTGCCTGGCACATGTCATGAACCTTGTCGTCCAGAAATTTCTAAAGAGCTACCCGGGTCTGGACTGCCTGCTGAAGAAGGCTCGAGGTCTGAGTTCGCACTTCCGCCGTTCGCACCCTACTTCGTCCCGCCTGGCTGCGTTGCAGTGTCAGCTCGGCCTCCCCGTCAACCGTCTCATTGTTGACGTGGCAACACGCTGGAATTCCATCCTCCACATGCTGCAGCGATTGTGGGAGCAGCGCAATGCCATTACGTAGTACGAAGTGACACATGGCCTGACAAGCAGCGGTGCGGACCTCAGGGTGTTGAGCCACCGAGAGTGGAGGCAGGTGAAAGAGCTCTGCATCATCCTTGCCAGTTTTGAAGAAGCCACCAAAATGGTCAGTGCGGACGATGCCCTTGTCAGCATGACCATTGTGGTGATCTTAGTTCTGGAACGATCGTTGGATACTCTGAAACATCAGGTCCCGCCAGCGACGGAGGAGGAGACGGACACAGATGCGGACACGGAGCCTCTCTCTCCGTCGAATCCACAAGGCCCGACAGTTTCTCAATTTTATCGGTCTTCATTAGGCAGTGGTTCGGGGTCCAGGGCTAGTGCAAGGCGGCGCATCAACTCTCAGGGTGCATCATCTCAGGCAAGTCAGGGCTGTGTTGAAGCTGTGCCGGAGGAAGCGGAGGAGGAGGAGGTATTCCTAGACACCGACGTTACCGACGTCCCTGTTTTGGAAAGAGGTTGGCGCGAATTTGAGGCGGAGGAGTAAGATGAGGAAGATGAGTTTGCTAGTGCCCCTCAACCCAGAGGCTTGGGAAATCAAGGCTCCATCTCTCACATGAGTGCTTGGATGCTCCATTTCCTCCAACATGATCCTCGCATTAAGGCCATCAAAATGAACAACAGTTACTGGGTGGCCACCCTCCTGGATCCCCGGTACAAAACAAAACTCAGCACTTTCCTTCCACCCACCCAATAGAGAGTAAAATGCAGGAAATGGAGACCTTGCTGATTGATCAACTGGAGACATCTGTTGCGTCTGCTTCACGTTCTTCAAATGTCACGGTGGAACAATGCCAGCGACGTGACAGCAGTAGAGTGCCAAGTAGCCGTAGCGGCAGCAGCAGGCAAGGTGGCAGAAGCCTAATGGGTGACCTCTGGCAATCTTTATTTACCACCTCACCAACGCGTGCAATGCAGGGTACACATACAACACCCAGAGACCAGCTTAAGATCATGGTGCACGACTATCTGCGTCTCAACACCGATGTTTTTGTATGTGTTCCGGACCCAATAGACTTCTGGGTATCCAAAATGGACGAATGGCCCGAGCTGGCTCGTCACGCCATAGAGGTGTTGTCCTGCCCCGCAGCCAGCGTCATATCTGAGCGGACCTTCAGCACAGCTGGAGGAGTCATTACAGACAAACGCATCCGGCTTTCCACAGATAATGTGGATCGTTTGACTTTCATCAAGATGAATCAGGCATGGATCTCTGATGATGTTGTGACCCCAATTGCCGAGGTCACCGATTAGTTGCCGGTCTACTTCACATTCCTCTTCAAACAGAAATGGTCCTCTTGAAAACTTTTTTTTAAAAAAGATCATTTCTTACTGCAATTTTTATTCTCTTTTCCCAACAGTTCATTTTGCTGGTTTTGCTGTGAGGAGACTGTAAAAGACAGCAAGGTTTCATGACAACACCGCATTCCATTTACTCACTTTATCTTTAGAAGTTTTCGCAATGTCAGTGGTTTTGAGGTCATGTTGCTGTGAGATACAGCTATGGCTTCTAAGTGGCATTTCTCCCTCACAATTTTTAACAGTGGCTGAGAAGTCATTTTTATAATTTTTTGGGTCATGCTGCTTTGAAATGCAGCAATACTACAGGTCCTATTATAAAAAAAATGTTGTTTCTAACAGAAATTTGTTCTTCACAATTGTCCAAAGTGGCTCAAGGGTCATGCTTTGAATTTTTGGGGGCATTTTGCTTTGAAATGCAGCTATACTACAGGTCCTATTATAAAAAAATGTTGTTTCTAACAGACATTTGTTCTTCACAATTGTCCAAAGTGGCTCAAGGGTCATGCTTTGAATTTTTGGGGGCATTTTGCTGTGACATGCAGCTATACTACAGGTCCTATTATAAAAAAAATGTTTCTAACAGACATTTGTTCCTCACAATAGTCAAGAGTGGCTCAAGGGTGATGGTGCTGTCAGAAACAGGAATAGGTAGGACACTGTTAATGGACACATATTGCAAAATGACTTGTTTTTGCAAGATCTTTAACAGAGCTATCAATCCCTGTATTGAGACAATCCATTTAATAGAATTAAAAAAGAGAAACAAAGACATGGTGGGATTCCATCCTATTTTAAAAATGTGTTTTCTAGAATTAAACTACTAAAAAACTTGCATGTACAAAATAGCTGGTAAAAAAAATTCCTCTGAATTGTACAAGGGACGTACAGGAAGACTTGACCAGATGTAGGTTATTCAGAGGACATGGAGTGTGGAGCACGGACAGAGAACAAAGAACAGAGACAATATCCTCCAGCACGTTGAGTAAAATGAGAAACAGAATGCCAAGAAAAAGGGCACCCGGTGGAACAGGAGCGTTAACCACCAGTATTTCCAAGTGAAGCTCAATTGGTCCGCACTCATACGGAGGGGCAAGCGCTACCCAGGTCTTGACTGTGTTCTGAGGAAGGCTAGAGTTCTTACCTCACACTTCCGCTTCCGCACTCTGCTTCAGCACGACAGTTTTCGTTGCTGCGTCATCAGGGCATTTTAACCTGCGTGTTAATAGATGACGGACGCCAGCCTGGGCTGCTCACCGCACAACTGTAACTCGGCCCTGAGGCTGAACCTGCGTGTTAATAGATGACAGACGCTAGCTGGGCTCTCACCACACTCACTGTTTAAAATTTAAAAAAAAACTTCCGGTCCCTGGTCATGATGTGGGCCCAGGACATTGATAGTCAATGTCAGTGAAACTAAATGGTGGTTCGAAAAGACTCCTTTTTCCGGCACTTTTTAATCTGGGGTCATGCGATGTTTGGGGCCTCATCTGTGTTCCAGGACGAGGGATAGGTCAATGTACAGTGAAACTAAAATTGGTGGTTGAAAGGACCTCCTTTTTTACGGCACTTTTTAAATGTGGGGGTCATGAGGTTTTGGGCTCATGCTGTGGCTCAGGACAGGTATAGTCAATGTCCAGTGAACTAAAATGGTGGATCAAAGAATCCTTTTTCCGGCACTTTTAAATGGGTTGGGGGTCATGCAAGGTTTGGGGTCTTGCTGTGGCCCCAGACAGGTATAGTCAATGTCAGTGAACTAAAACTGGTGGTGAAAGACTCCTTTTTCTGCACTTTTTAATCTGGGGTATGCAGGTTGGAGGCTCATGCTGTGGCTAGGAAAGGTATAGTCAATGTCCAGTGAAAACTAAAATGGGTGGTTCAAAAGACTCCACTTTTTCCGTCACTTTTTTAATTCTGGGGGGCTCATCAGTATTGGGGCTCATGGCTGTGGCCCAGGACTAAGGTATAGTCAATGTCAGTGAAACTAAAATGGTGGTTGAAAGTCTCCTTTTTCTGGCACTTTTTATATGTGGGGTCATGCAGGTTTGGGGCTCATGCTGTGGCCAGGACCAGGTATACTAATCAATTTCCGTTGAAACTAAAATGGTGGTTGAAAGACTCCTTTTTTCCAGCACTTTTTATCTGCGGGGTCCTGCAGGTAGGTTTGGGGGCTCATGCCTGTGGTACCGAAAGGTATATGTCAATGTCCAGTGAAACTAAAATGGTGGTTGAAAGACTTCGTTTTCCGGCACTTTTAAATGTGGGGGTCATGCGGTTTTGGGCTCATGCTGCGTTCCAGGACAGGAATATTCAATTTCCAGTTCAGTTATAAATTGATGGTCAAATAATACTGCCTTCTGGCACTTTTAATTTCGTGGGTCATGCATGTTTAAGTGTCATGCTGTCGAGCCAGACAGGGATATTGAATGGACTGAGATTTTTTATCTGTTCCTTTTATAACCGAAGTGTGTTGCCTAAGATGTAGGCACGTATCCATTTGAGCTGTGGTGGATTTGTAAATTCACAGCTTCTCCAGCCCTTCCTTTTGGTTGTAAGAATGAAGTGTTGTTGCTCTCCCATAGACTTTAATGGTCATCGATCATAATCATCATTCGACCGCCTCGAATATTTGTTTTTCTCGATGACGGTCGACTATCGACCATCGACTGATGTCGATGGCCAACATAATCTCTCATCACTAGTCTGAATAGTCATACGCCAAAATAGATGCCGTCTGCGCTAGACGCGGCACTTCTGAATGCGCCAAAAATGCACCAAAGTTTGTTGCAAAACTGGCAGAGAAATCCATACCACGGTGGAGACTAAGTTTGGCGCATAACACACTTCCTTACATACTGCCGCATTCTACACTCCTCTGTATCGATTTAGAACGGGCGCGTCGGCGCCAAGTTTCATACATGTCGGCCAAAGTGTATGTGGCCTGCGAAAGGGGGAGCAACAGGAGGATCCCGAAATCTAGTACTTATCCCACTGTCCAAGCCTTCCCTAACTACAAGGAGTCCCCCTAACTCTGCAGTGTCATATGCTCTCTGTAGACTCACCCAGATCAGATAATCGGCTGTAAGCTATCGAGTCGTCCTGTATGAACAAAGAACAAGAGATATTTATTCTATGAGTGTAATTTCTACCAACAATGAAATGTAACGACTAGAATGGTGATACATATAATAGCAATTAATTCCTGAGTATTTCCGTCCGGCGACTATTTTATCAGTAAGGCGGCGTTCACCACTAGTTCTGCGATACGTTACACCTACGTTGGATGGTACAAACCAGTATCCGAAAAGCGGGTAAGCTTGATGTGTTATTGAGTACAATGGTGAAAACGCTGTTAGGAAGTAAGGTGGTACTTGCTGCACGGGGCCCAGCGGATATTGGAGGGAAGGGAGATAAGTCTTGCTGTGAGATAGTTTTATACATGAAGGGGCCAGCCCATGGTGTTTGGTTATGTGTGCGCCAGTGTCAGGATGAAATCCTGCCTTCACTGTTCTGGTTACACGTAAGCAGTAATTTGAAACACAATTTCACTTTACGTTCATCCACCCACCAATCATACATCTTAGGCTATATTGGAAATCTGACGGTATTTTAACATCGCCGTACCGCGGTTTGTGGTGGGAGTTTGCGCAAAAAAAAACACGGTCAGTTTTCTGTCCTATATTCCAGTGGCGGTTAAGAAATCCGACAATAGAAAATCCGTGCTGTGTAGACTACAGGTTGGATTTTCTATTGCTGTCTATGGGGCATCAGTTACAGTTGGCACAGACAGACAGACATTCATCCTCTATGTTATACATAAAAAATCCAGTAGGATAGAGTCACACCTACCTCTATACATGGGATCATCAGGTTTGGGCGAAGATGCCTTAGAACCTAAAATAACAAAAATAATTTGTATTAGAAGAAAATAATCAAGCAATAATAATAATAATCATAATATTGAATCCCCTTCCTATATTCCATTATCTGTGACCTATACAGCGATCAGCCACTACATGCAACCACCTGTCTAGTATTGTGTCTCCAGAAAAGCTCTAACCCGTTAGGTCGATCCACAAACGTCTGGAGGTGTCCGGCTTACTTTTCCATCAATTTGTCCTACTGTAGCCCTCTGTTATGGGTTAGATCCAGAGCGCGGCGAGCTTCCCTATGTGCACCAATAAGCCTCGCACCCCTGTCTCTTTTACTTGTTCACCAGTTGGACACTTTTGGTAGGTACTAACCACTGCACACTGGGAACACCCCACAAGACCTGTGGTTTTGGAGACGTTCTGACCCAGTTGTCTAATCATTACGATTTGTGCCTTATAAGAGATCCTCGCTTTTGTCTAATTTCCCTACTTCTAGCAAATCATCTTCAAGGACTGAGCCCTTTGCTGCCTACTTTATGCCTCCCCCGACAGGCGCCATTGTCTGCCCATAATCATTGTTATTCCCGCCATCTCTAGGTGGTTTGAATTTTTTGGGCTTTTCAGTGGATAATTTGTCCAGAAATGTTCATGACCTTAGAGTCACAAGCAGAGAGGCGTGAAGCTCCGGGGGCCCTAATGCAAAAAGTAAAATGGGCCCCCCAGCTACCATGCGCCACTTACAGGCGGTTCTCCTTTTAAATGTGAGGGGGGTTTTGGTCCGAGGGCCCGGGTAGCGTCTGATCCCTCTGAAACCTCCATGCTACGCCCCTGGTCACAAGGTCACGCTTCCCTTAGGCTATGTCTATACGAGACTGGTTTACAGTCGGATTTTTAAGCGGATTTAGTATTTAGAATCTGCTAAAATCTGACTGTAAAATCTTCCCCATTGACCACAACAGAAAATCCGAGCTGTAGTCTACACATCTTGGATTTTCTGAGGTCGGATTTGAAAAAAAACTTAGAACATGTTCTATGATCGGCCGGAAAATGGTGCATTATAGGACTGTTCAATGGAATGGGGCGAAATCCAAAAACTGCAGCAAGAAACAGGAAAAAATACTAGAACCGAGGGTAAAATATCGGTCAGATTCTAATTAGAACCCAACCAGTATTTGTCCTCTGCCGGGTAGACGAAGCCTTATATTCCCAATCACAGCTGAATTAACAATTTATTACGGATCCACTAAGTTGCCCCCCCCCCAGTGGCCGAGTAGCCCAAAGAGTCCCTTCCTCCCTCCATGGAACCAAAGAAACAGGGCTCATATTTTGCAATTAGTCAAGTGTGTCCCGCCCCGCGACCCTGAGCAATATGTAAAAGGTGCGAGATTTAATACATAAGGCCCCATTGTTTTTGGGTAGGATCGCCAGTGTCAGGATAAATCTGTCTTCACTTTTTTGGATTCAGAATGCAGAACGAACAAAATTTTTTGCTTACATTCATCCACCCACCAATCATACTCTTAACTACAGTACAGTGAAGGAAAATAAAATTTTTTGCCCCCCTTTCTGACTGTGTAAGTTTGCCCACTGACAAAGCATGAACATCTATAATTTTAAGGTAGGTTAATTTTAACATTGAGAGATAAATATCCAACATTAAATCCAGAAAATCACATTGTATAAAAAATATAATTTATTTGCATTTTGTGAGAGAAATAAGTATTTGACCCCTACCAACCCTTAAGAGTTCCGGGTCCTACAACCAGTTAGACTCCCAATCAAAATTTTTAAACCCCTGCATTACAGACAGCAGTTTAAATAGTCACCTTTAAAAAAAGACTCCTGTCCACAAATCAATCATCAATCTACAAATGGGCAAGACCCAAAAAGCTTCTAAGGGTGCAGGGACAAGACAAGACCGCACAAAGCTGTAATGGGCTACAAAACCCAAATAAGACGTGGGTGGAAGGAGACAAAATTTGGTGCAAATTTTGTGGATGGGAACAAAGGTTATTTTTTAAAAAATTTTTTTTTTGTTGATCCCTTTTTGTTTCTATTTTTTTAAAGTATAGTTAGTATATACCTCACATATACATATATTTATATTTATTATACATAAAGGCCATACTTATTATACAGATGTAAATTTTTATGTATACCCTTTTTGTTATTAATGTGTTAAAACAAAAAAGGGCCGTCTGTAGTATTTGTATAGATCGTCGTGTAATCCAAGATGGTGCCTAGTCAGAAGCTACACCCCCGTGTTTTAGACTTTTTGAAGCTGTGAGGGGTGGTCCATAGTAAGGAGTGCCAATGAAACCCCCACAGCGCTACATGTGTACTCTTATTACTAATTTGCAAAGGGTATAAAAAAAAAACCACCATTTTTTGAAAAAAGTCAGAAATATTTTCATGCAGCATGGAAAGTTGGTTTTTGTTTTTTCGGTGCAACCCCTTTTTTATTTTTAAGATTAATTTAACCCCCACAAGGGCAGGAACCCCTTTTTAGGCTACCTTCCAATTTCAGATGTCGCCTTGCAAAGTGGGGGGTGGGGGTTGGATCTGATTTATTAACCGAAAATGAGCTGGGGCAGCTTCTCTGGGGGGACGCGATGAGAGATAAAAGGGCGCCATCACTCTTCTGAATATCTGTCCGGGGAAGTAGAGTTTTATACTTTGCTTTTCCGAGCGATTGTTCTCTATGGGGGCTGTACTATTTTCATTCGGTTAATTTTTTAGGTCATTGACGGCAACGATCGGCCCCCCTGCTATTGAACCTATGACCGTCACATTAAACTCCTGTGTATTTTTTTTTAAAGTTTTTGAAACTGTTTAAAGCAAAGCGGGGCGCAAGGGGTTAAGTCAGCTGAGAAAACACCAACGAAAGCCCTAGAGGCGCTCAGTGATTTTATGAGAATCTCCCCCTGGGAATAAAACCGGGAGTTCTGAGTCCTTTGCAGTGGAGACTTTCGTGGTTTGGGGAAAAAAGCATCTTGGAAAATTGAGAATTCTTTTGATGGGGGAATCATGAATTTCAAGTTTTTTCCTTTTGGTAAAGGAAAGTTGGACACCCCCAGAAAGTTTCTAAAAAAAGGAAAGTGTAAAATTGCCCCGGTTAAATGCGGAGGGACTTGTCTTGGGGGGGGAGAGCAAGTCAGGGTGTAGACAGAACTGCTGAACAATAGGAACACGCCCCAGAAAAGCCCACCTGTGAAACAAGCACCCCTGCCCCCTGTAGCCACACCTTCTGTTCCAGCCCTGCCCAGTTTACACCCCGACTACCTGAAACCTTTTGTGCCCCCTTCCCCCCTTCCCTGTCACTTTCCTATCCTCCCCTAGGATGTCACATCTCTCCCTTTTGGATTAATGCCCGCCCTTCCGGGGGTTTCCACTTCTATTTTGGGAAACAAAGGTAGCACATAGCACTTAGCCAATTATGGTGCAGATACTGGGGATATATGGCACCAAGGGCCCAGCCAGCCCTACAGTGGAGAAACCTTATGGATGGGGGTAGAAAATAGAGTGGGGGCAGGCTCCAACACATGAGGGTGCAAGGGAGGAGGAAGAACGAGCGCTGAGCTCATCGACAAGCTAGGGGAAACAGCCCTTGCTCTGCAGGGGGCCCACCCGCTGGCCCACTGCCAAACCACCCCGGGAAGGAACGGAGAGCATCAGCGACCCGGAGAGGGCTCAGGAATTGACTACGCAGACCCCCAATTTACAGGCCTCACTGCAAGGGGGAGGGGTGAAAAGGGCCCGAACATATTATGTTAATTCCACCGAGTCAAGGTCTGTCTTAACTGTGAAATTGCCG